>OLKM01003028.1:0-21095 GCA_900291075.1 Melanogrammus aeglefinus | reverse complement strand
GAGCGGTCTGTCGTTGGGTAAGGCGGTAATGTCGTTGGTAGGACGCGATGTCTGTCGATTGGGTAGGAGCGGTCTGTTCGTAGGTAGGAGTGGTTGTCGTTGGGTAGGAGGAGCGGTCTGTCGTTAGTAGGAGAGCGGTCTGTTGGGTGGGAGCGGTTCTGTCGTTGGTAGAGAGCGGTCTGTTCGTATGGGTGGAGCGGTCTGTCGTTGGGTGGGAGCGGTCTGAGTCGTTGGGTAGGGAGTCGGTCGTCGTTGTGGTAGGAGCGTCTGTCGCTGGGTAGAGCGGTCTGTGCTGGGTAGGAGCGGTTGTCATTAGGTAGGAGGCGGTCTGTCGTTGGTAGAGCGGTCTGTTTAGGTAGGAGTTGGTCTGTCGTTGGGGTAGGAGGGGGTGTCGTTGGTAGGAGCGGTCTGTCGTTAGGGTAGGAGCGGTCTGTCGTTGGGTGGGAGCGGTCTGTCGTTGGGTAGGAGCGGTCTGTCGTTGGGTAGGAGCGGTCTGTCGTTGGGTAGGAGCGGTCTGTCGTTGGGTAGGAGCGGTCTGTCGTTGGGTAGGAGCGGTCTGTCGTTGGGTAGGAGCGGTCTGTCGTTGGGTAGGAGCGGTCTGTCGTTGGGTAGGAGCGGTCTGTCGTTGGGTAGGAGCGGTCTGTCGTTGGGTAGGAGCGGTCTGTCGTTGGGTGGGAGCGGTCTGTCGTTGGGTAGGAGACCTCGTATGTGACGACTGCCGGTCTCACAGTAAACCCTTTCCTGGTCTCTATGGTCTCTAACAACACAACACGTCCCACCTCTGCGATTCAAAACTCTGGTAATATAATAAAATGATCGTTACCTTCCATCGACGCCAAACACAACGATTAAGAAGCCTTCAGAAATAGAGCAACACTCCGCCAGGAGTAGGCCTACGTCAGGGCTAGTTACCTTAACCTTAACCTGGTGTTGGTTGGCCACAGGTTAGGGTCAACTAAAACACGTGAGTTGTGGGGTTATGGGGGGTCCAAAAGATTTAATCTATTGGACAACAGCGTGTGACCATAATCACCGCAGAGGCCAAGTCTGCAGCCAACGCAAGACAATTACTGGAAGTCACTATCCGTTTAATCGAGAAAGTGGGTCAACTGAAGGTCACCGAAGAACTCCGAAACCGAAAGGCATATTAAAGAGATGAATGAGAGTATTGCTGCAATGTTCCTTTGTTAGAAGGTAGGAGCTAAACTAAACTAAACTAAAACAAGAAAATAAAGGCACCGTTGGAAGTGTGAGCCAACCAACAGCTCTGAGGTAAGTAGGTTTCCTCTGGTAGTCTGTTACCTCTTCTGGGTTTTCTTGGCCTGATTCAAAAAAGTGTCAAAGTCTAGTGCATGGAACTTGCCCTTAGAAGGCAAGGAGTCATACTTTTTATTTGAATCCAAGTCTGCATAGCTGGTCTAGCAGAATTGCCTCCTTCCACCTTTGTTAGAAGGACGACGGACTGACTTAACCCCAACATCTTTTAGATTAAATTAAGTAAACTTACTTTTCCTTCAATTAAAAGGATCTGAAGACAGTTTTGTTCCCGTTTTCAACTCAAAAGACTGCAGCCTGTATAGATTGACGTAAAGGTTTCGTTAAAGTAGAACCACGCTGATCCTGTTGTTCTCTCCCTTTATTGGCCGCTGTGTGAACTGCACCCAAAACACTGACTAAAATCTCGGATATGATTTTTTTTTTAAACTATGGGTTAAAAGACCTAATACTTTCCTCCTTCTAACCAGATTTAAATTTCGTATTTATTTGGAGGAGGTACGACTTATGTTTTTACAGAACTTCAGCAGCCGTTTTCATTGTTATTTATTTGCACTTTTTTTTATCATTTTGTCACTCACACAATATATGACTACATGCAAGAAATATGTAAAAAAAATAAAAAATAATAGGTTATGTTAGCAGATATATCAGTACGAATGTCCATATCCTTTTTCTGTGTGAAAGGGTGATTTTTTTATATTACTGTGAGCAATCAGTGTCAGCAAAATGAAATATAAATTAATTCAATGTTTTTCACGTGAGTTGCTAGTTTGTCAGAAAGAGTTGTGTGATCCCAAAAAACAGTTGTGAAAGTGTACTTACAGCTGGTAGAACTTGAAGACTTCTTAAGAAATGAGCCAAAGGGGTTTAATAGGATGGATGACCATTTGATGTCATGGCAGTAGTATATTCATTTGAAAACAGAACATTAATGCCGTTCACATCCAGCACAGACGAGTTTGAAAAGGGGCCGTCTGTACGCTCTAGCAGGAATTGTTTGTCATGTAGGCGGACAGCGACGGAGGGAAATCCTTTTTCCAGGCGTGAGTTTCTTCAGAAGTCCCAAAGTTCATCACCAAACAAAGAGAAGGGGTGGAGGGTGTGGTCAGGCCAGCTTCATGTCCCCCAGGGAGCTGGGGTCAGGCCAGCTTCATGACCCCCATGAAGGTGTTGGCCCCGCTGAGGGAGATGTTGGCTACAGGGAGAGGGATGAGCACCTCCAGGAGGTCGTTCACCTCCAGCCGCACGATGCCTGAGGAGTAGGAGGAGCACAGGACTGTTGGGTGTTCATAGAAACACACACACACACACACACACACACACACACACACACACACACACACACACACACACACACACACACACACACACACACACACACACACACACACACACACACACACACACGAGGACAAGAGAGGAGGAGGAGGACGACGACAACGAAGATGACGACCAGAGGAGAGGACAGGAGGACAGCGGGCGGGCGTGGGCGGGCTCACCCCCGGTGAAGCAGGTGTTGTAGGCATTGGAGGCGTTCATCTGCTGGATGCAGCGGAACAGGACCACCTCCTGCGGCTCGTCCCCCACCACGTTGCTCTTCCTGCGGACCACCACGTGGCCCATGACGAAGGTCCTGTCCACGTAGTACACCTGGGCCTCCCGGGGACAACACAGTGGGGTCAGCACCGAGGGCCACCGAGGGCCCTGATCCCCTGAGACCGACTGGTCCAGGGGGGTCACTGACTGGGGGCCCTGACCCCCTGAGACCGGTGGTCATGGGTGGTCACTGACTGGGGGCCCTGACCCCCTGAGACCGGTGGTCATGGGTGGTCACTGACTGGGGGCCCTGACCCCCTGAGACCGGTGGTCATGGGTAGTCACTGACTGGGGGCCCTGACCCCCTGAGCCCAGCTGGTCTTAGTCCTTACATCGAGAGCTTCCTCTACACATACTCATTCTTCGATAGGGTAGCATGACTCGATAGAGTTCTGCCAATGTCTGCTGTCTCGTCAGAGTCCATCAAACCAAATGCAAAAATGCTACCTTGTGTGTTTTATAGCTCATTTGATCTGTAGACCAATTGCATCTATGAAATGAAGCTCCCTCTACAGAATCACGTTATTTTACACCCCTACTCACCTCAAGTACACTGTTAGTATATTTTAATACTGAATTATATTATAACGTCCTTATTTGAGATTTCCCAGGTACAGTTTGTGTATTTCACACTACTATTACACCACGGATCAATATTGTCGGCGTGTGTAGAACCACTAGGTGGCGCTATTTGACGGGGAGCAGACATAAACTGTGTTCGAAATCGTAAGCACGGAAATTGTGCGATACCGCGAAAACGAATACATTGTCAACAATGTCAACAATTTACCTTGACCAAGGGAATGTAACATTTAACATCAATACAACCTCCAGCTTTCCTCGAGGGTGCCCGGTTTGTTTACATGATGTGGGCGCGTCTGTCTGCGTCACACAAATACCCGGCGCATTGACTGACGCAAATAAAATGACGCTTGGAAATGTGCAGCGTAGTGTCCGAATTCTCGTTTGTTTGTTCCCTATATAGTGCACTATATCATGAACACTATACAGGGAATAGTGAGTGAATAGAGAACGATCTCGAACATAGCTATAGCCAGACCACCGGCGCTCCTCGATCCTTGCTTCTTTTAATTCAAATCGCCAAAAACACGGTCTATCCAGCAGCGCCACCCTGTGGCCAGATGTGGTCATGGCATCTGGGAAACCCACCTGGCTGTACACGAAGTAGAAGCCCTCCTCTCTAACCACGATCTGGTTGGCCTCCAGCTCCAGAGCCGACCCTCGTCTCAGCCCCGCCTGCCAGGGGATGGCGGTGTGCAGCACATCGGCAAACTCTGAGGCGGAGGACGGACGTGAACTCAGAGACAAGGGGAGACCCCCAGAGCTCACCCCCAGGAACACATTCAGGTACGCTTCATGGGGAAACCCTCTCAGATATTCATTCCGTATGTTTGGATGATATTTTATTATTAAACATGAGTAGCCCATAAACCAGGGGTCACCGACCTCTCTGAGCCTGAGCGCTCCTTCAAGGTTCTGAGGAATACAACGTTTGAAACAAACATCCTGAATAACAAAGATGCACGGTTTACCTTTAATAATAAATATAGATTCACAAATACACTGTCAATAACTTATCAAACATCTTAACCTTAAAGTTAATATTGTCATTGCCATCAAATCGACATCAATGCAATGGTTGATTCAGTCGGTATGCAACCAGTAGAATGGATTTGCATTGACTGCGTTGATCCCTTCCTGGCGATCTGCTGTGGTTTAATACATGTCCTACTGTGGATGACGGGGGGAAGAGGGCTTTAAAGGCCCTCTATTATACCACCAGGTGTCAGCGTGATTAGGCCACTCTGAAAATCTGCCTCCAGTGACATCACAAGTGGGCGTGTCCACCTAGATGTGTGAGGGATAGATGAGCAGGGTTTGCTCCAGTCCTCTGGGTAGGCTGGTAGACTGATCTACCCAGCACACATCTAGGTGGACACGCCCACCTGTGATGTCAGAAGAGGCAGATTTTCAACACTGCTTGTAACTGCTAATCCCACTCACACAATATGGGCCCTTTAAGGATCATAAGAAGAGAAAGACGAACCCAAACCAGCCAACCCAGTAAAGAGGCCGGTCTGGTCAAACAACATGGCGGACTGGTTGGCGGTACCTTTCTGAAACATGTTCTTGCTGCTGTCAGCCATTATCTGGAGGCACGGCTGAGAGACGGGGTCTGAAGTTCAGGGGGGTCAGGAGGGGTCAGGGGAGACAGGACGTCGACATGTGAATTTAACGGTTACATTAAGTTCCAAGTGTGAATGAATACACTTCACTTCTGCACTCCCGACATTGACAGATGCATTAGTATTGTATCCTAACTTTTACATTTAGCAGACGCTTTAATCCACAGCGATTTACAAGTATGTCATAAGAAAGAGGAACAACAATAAATAGCTGGCGGTACAGTAAGGATGTTCATCGAACCAAGCACTAACAATCACTAGGTCAACCCATTCCTTGTAGACAAGAGATAGCTAGGGTAAGATGCTACACAATGCAAACAAGTACTATTTGAAGTGCCAGGAAATACAACAGACAATAAGTGTGTAAGAGGCAGGATAGAGGGGGTGGGCAGTTAGGGGGGAGGCCAGCTGAGTCCAGGTGAACTCTGAACCAGGGAGTGAGTCTTGAGCCTCTTGTGGTATGTGTGTCTGTGTGTGCGCGTGTGTGCCAAGATAAAGAACTAAAGAGTCCTGTTCTGTGAACTGGTCAGTGAATGACTCATCTTTTTCACATGAAAAATGATATGAAAGTCACATTAAAATAGAGAGCATTAAAATAGAGAGCAGCAGAAAGAGGAATTAAAAGTCACTATTTTATCCCATTGATGCATAGAAGAGAATAAATGACATAAATAATAATAAATAACTGATGCTGGGACAGTCGGACCGACAGTCCCAGTGGCTGGGACCAGTAGTCCCAGTCCCAGTGGCTGGGACCAGTAGTCCCAGTCCCAGTGGCTGGGACCAGTAGTCCCAGTCCCAGTGGCTGGGACCAGTAGTCCCAGTAGCTGGGACCAGTAGTCCCAGTCCCAGTGGCTGGGACCAGTAGTCCCAGTAGCAGCGGCTGGGACCAGTAGTCCCAGTCCCAGTGGCTGGGACCAGTAGTCCCAGTCCCAGTGGCTGGGACCAGTAGTCCCAGTCCCAGTGGCTGGGACCAGTAGTCCCAGTAGCTGGGACCAGTAGTCCCAGTCCCAGTGGCTGGGACCAGTAGTCCCAGTAGCTGGGACCAGTAGTCCCAGTCCCAGTGGCTGGGACCAGTAGTCCCAGTCCCAGTGGCTGGGACCAGTAGTCCCAGTCCCAGTGGCTGGGACCAGTAGTCCCAGTAGCTGGGACCAGTAGTCCCAGTAGCAGTGGCTGGGACCAGTAGTCCCAGTCATTTGGTTGGAGATTAGCTTCTCTGCCTGCAGACGGAGATATCTGGTTCCCGATTCCCGTAGCGTCCGGTGGGTAATGTACTAGGGGCTCACCTGACGTCAGGCCCCCAGAGGCCCCTCTCCTCTGCCTGGGCCCCGGGGCCACAGCCTCAGACCGCCCCGCCTGCTCCGGGCCCCCCCGCCTGCTGCTCATCTGCTCCAAGGTCTGGACACAAAGAACCAGTCAGTCTAATTGGTCTGAAGAACTCGGTCAGTCTCACGGGTCCACTCTCATAGAGCTGATAGCCGGTCGGTCAGCCCCACAGCTCTTCATGCTCTGACAGAGCCCGGCCCTCTGGCCCTCACCTGGCTCGTGTGCGCGCCCTCCTGCTGCTCTTCCCTCCTGCGACAGAGCTCTGACCTGAGGGCGTCCACGTCGGCCCTGAGGGCCACCAGCTGGCTCAGGGCCACCGCCGAGAGGGAGGCGGTGACGACAGCCAGCAGCAGCAGCAGCAGCAGCAGCATGGGCCAGGCCGGCCTCCGGTTGGAGGCTCTCCCCCCAGCCCCAGGTCCCTCCTTTACTCCCATGGCAGAGGCTCCGGACACAGCAGCCTCACGCTGGGAGCATCGCGGCTCTCTTTTGGCCAGTGGCTGTGTTCTTGCCCCCGATTCAGTCTTCCATCTCACTCCTTCAGTTTCGTTTAGTGCCTGGCTGTTCCTCAAATCCCCCCTGCCGGGTGACTGCTCCGTTCCAGCGGCCGCGTGCTCTGAATGTGGTTTCCCGTCTGCTTATCGTTCCGCTGTCAGGCTTGTACAAACGAGGCCCCTCCCATTGGACAATCTTTGGTGGAGCACAAGCAACAGTGAAGTGAAATGTGATGATGTGTTGGCAGGACGCCCAATAACATTATTCAAGTGTTTTAACAGGAAGTTAGAGCAAGTAACACTTCATGTGGCAATAAAACACCCCCTTCTTTTTGCAAGAACCCGAAAACCGAAGTGGGACTAGAAATGACGAAGACAACTATTCATAACATTCATTCCAGCCAGAACCACAATCAAGATGTGAATTGAATGTATTAATTTATTGCGTCACTGTACAGTAAATATAAACTGGAAATGTGTGCTTAGAAAAGCAGAGCTGTTGAAATTCTGCCAAAATAGAAAAGCATCAAGTGTGGCGAAAGGTGAAAAAAATAATAAAAAACACCTACAAGTCTGAACTACAAGTCCCTGGGACTTGTAGTTCACCCTCACACTCCTTTGTGGTGTATTGCTCGAGCTCAACTGCAACGGACGGTGTTTAGACTGGGGGTGTAGACGTCCACTCTGCACATGATGGGACCCCCACCCTAAAACACTACCGCAGCGAATCACTATCCCCCCAAAGCAAAAGCAGTGGTCTGTGAGAAAACCAAACCAGAGGTTCACACTTCACTGCAGGTGGTTTCTACTCCCACGTCGATTGCAGTCTGTACAACGGCAGAATAGGCAACATATCTAGAAAGTGTTATGATTACACACAGAATACAGGACAGAGTCGCTGTCAAGGGCTTAAGAAGATGACAGAACGTTGCGAATAAAATCCACACCGGATCAAAAAAGGAAACGGAAATGTGGTAGACGACATTCTAGACCGCAGCGGTGGGGGTCCTGCCGGGGGCCCGTTCAGTGTGGGCCGGTCCCCTGGGATGATGGTGGGGGGGGGGGTTACTCTGTGCTTGAGAGGGCCGAGCCGAGTCGATAGAGCGCCACAGAAGGCTTCACTGCGCACTGCTCAGCACACAGGTGGCGGGGCATAGACCAGGGGGCGGGGCATAGACCAGGGGGTGGGGCATAGACCAGGGGGCGGGGCATAGACAAGGGGGCGGGGCATAGACCAGGGGGGCGGGGGGTGCAGAGAACAGGGGGCAGGGCATAGACCAGGGGGCGGGGCATAGACCAGGGGGGGGGGGGGTGCAGAGAACAGCGAGCTGCTTCCTCTAGCCTCGCTCCACTTCTTGGAAGACATTCCAGGAATTCAGGTTAATGAGCTTCAATGATCTTGTTAATGTCCACCGAGCGAGAGACGCCGGTGGGAGCCAGACCCAGAGGGGTGAGAGAGCTCCACCATAAACCAGAGATCAACAGAGGGTTGAGTTGATAAGGAGAGTATGAGGAGGGGAACCAGACACAGTTATTGGTATTGAATAAGCCTGTTAAACCACATTTGTAATAATGGGAAGGGTAACTTTTTCTTTTTTTTCTTCACTTAATAAAACATAATTCCATATCAAATATGATCTCAGATTGTTTTTCAAACCCTTTACCATGTTACACAAACCAAACTTAACGAAGATATTGGACACACAATTCCCCGCATGCGCCGTCAGGATCGTTTGAGGGTTTTTTTCATAACTTCTGCCTGCATGCCTCTGAGCAGGGCATTGGTTGACAATTCAATAATCACCAAAACAAACAAACCAACGTCTGCTCTGAGCCCTGCAGACGCGTCAGGGAGTCATGGCAGGCGTCCGTCGGGGTCTTTGATTCATGCGTTCACAGGCGTAGAGTTCAGGGGGTCGGTGGAACCGGTTGGAGCCGCCTTCTGCATAAAAACCCTGGACTACGACCGGGTGTCACGTGACACCATTCAGGGTCGACGGCCACGGCGGGAACAGACTAAAGAAAGACCGACGGCTCAGAAGAAAAGAAAGAAGGGGTACATTCCGTGGGGTCAGGGGACCGGGGCCCCCTGGTTAGATGATGGTGACGCTGGCCGTGGACTGCACGCCCTCCTCGTGGGCGTGGCTCTTCAGCAGGTCCCTGATGAACTGCTCCAGCGCAGGGAAGTAGCCGTGGCACTGCCAGGTGTCGTTGTGCGTGCCCTCGGGGAAGATGGCCAGCCGCTTAGTCCGGGCGGGCGACAGCTCGTACAGCTGCTTCATCATGAGCGGCGGGATGAGCTGGTCCGACAGCCCCGACACGAACAGCGAGGGCATGCGGCACTGCGTGATCTGCCGGTACGACAGGAACTGGTTGCGGTAGCAGCACAGCGGCAGCAGCCGCATGGGCAGGAAGGAGAAGAGCGTGGCCGCCATGTGGGGGATGCTGAGGAAGGTGTTCTCCACGATGGTGGCCGCCACGCGGTGGGGGTTGAGCGAGGCCAGGTGCACCGCCACGGCGCCGCCCAGGGAGCGGCCAAACAGCACCACCTTGGTCTTGTCCAGGTCGGGCCGCGTCATGACGTAGTCCAGCGTGGCCTGGGCGTCCAGGTGCAGCCCCTTCTCGCCCGGCTCCCCCTCGCTCTTGCCGTAGCCGCGGTAGTCCACCAGCACCACGTTGGCCTTCAGGTTCACCAGCATCAGCAGCGCGTTGGGCACCCGGTGCCCGATGTTGCCCGCGTTGCCGTGGAAATACAGGATGGTGGGGGGGGAGGTGGAGGAGGAGGGGCCATCCGGCCCCCCGGCGGCGGGGCCGGACAGCGAGTCCCCCCCGGTGTAGCGCAGCAGGATGAGGTTGAGCTTGACGCCGTCCTTGGTGCGGATGTAGACGCTCTCGTGGGGGATGCCGGAGGGCATGGGGACGTAGAGGCGAGAGGAGGACGGCTGGTCGGGGAAGTACAGCAACACGTCCTGGAACTTGTAGAGGATCCCGGCCACCGAGGCCAGGATGAGGGCCAGCAGGAGGAAGCCCCCGTAGAGGTGGAAGGACAGGATGAGGGCCAGCAAGGACACCCGGCAGGCGGCCCAGGACCAGGAGGCCAGCGCCAGGGCCCAGCGCTCCAGGGAGCCCCACAGCCTCCAGGGCTTCTCCATGACGGCACTCTGGGTCGATCTCACGCACACTGGGGACAGACACACGCCAGGTAAGACGCCAGATAGAACGCCAGGTAAGACGCCAGGTAAGACGCCAGGTAAGACGCCAGATAGAACGCCAGGTAAGACGCCAGGTAAGACGCCAGGTAAGACGCCAGGTAAGACGCCAGGTAAGACGCCAGGTAAGACGCCAGATAGAACGCCAGATAGAACGCCAGATAGAACGCCAGATAGAACGCCAGGTAAGACGCCAGATAGAACGCCAGATAGAACGCCAGATAGAACGCCAGATAGAACGCCAGATAAGAACGCCAGATAGAACGCCAGGTAAGACGCCAGGTAAGACGCCAGGTAAGACGCCAGATAGAACGCCAGGTAAGACGCCAGGTAAGACGCCAGGTAAGACGCCAACCACGACGCCAGCCTCAGCCAGGACTGGTCTGCAGTCAGTCTATGGATGGGTTGGAACAGAAGGAACCACCAGCCCACAGGTTCCTTTAGGGCTGTTTAAAGGTTGTATCAACGACGTTGGGCGAGGACTCTTGTGTCGGTGTTTGAAGCAAGATCCCACAAGCAGAGCCGGCTCGCCCCTCCCTTGGTGTCTCGTGCATCCAGTAAAACCCATCAGGGCGCAGCGCAAACCCCCCCAACCCCCCCAACACCCACCCCTTGTCGATGGTTGGTTGGAACACTATTTACTTTGGTTTTGAGTGATTGGTACTTTACTTGGTAGTACCTTTCGTTTTTGTGTACGATCTCGGAGCACAGGCTCCCTGCAGAGATGTGTTTTTTTGACGGCCTGCTTACGGGGCGGGCAGCTAGCGGATCGTGAGGAAAGATCAGATCATCATTTATGTTTCGGCCTAGAATCGCTGATACAACCTTTAATACGCCTCCTGAAACGCCTACTAAAACAATTAAAATTACAATTAGGGCATTAAGCAGGCGCTTTTATCCAAAGCGACTTAATACACACATTGACACACCGATGGCAGAGTTGGAGCAGTCAGGGTTAAGTGTCTTGCTCAGGGACACATCGACACTCAGCTAGGAGGAGCTGGGGATCGAACTAGCAACCTTTAGGTTACAAGACAACTGCTCTACCTCCTGAGATAAGCCGACAAAGCGTTTTCTCTGCTTATCAAAGTGAAACACGGTTTGCTCAACGTTTACAGTAAATGACTCCTCGGTTCTGTCCAATCCCTTCCTATGTTCCAATGAAAACACTGGGTCGTCCAACTACTCCCACGTCAGATAAATGCGGCGATCCGACTCCGATTGTTTCTCACATCCTGCTCTACACTAACCAAGTGGCCAGACGTATTTCCATCATGATACTGCCCCCTAGTGTAGGATAAGCGAATCTACGTGACGAGCTGCTTTAAATGCACTGGACATTATGGTAATATGAATACATCTTATATTGGTTGGGTCAATTTCAAAAGATTAGCCGCAGTGAACACCGGTAAACGTGCCCAAGTTACAAACCACACCGGCGGCTCGAATGGTGTGTTAAGTGGTTAGTAACACAACTCGACATTAGACCCCGGGGAGGGGGCGAGGTTAGGGGATGATCTCACATGGCCCTATTCCTAATGTGAACATTGGTATTACTTTCAGAGGAGTTTATTAATTTCTCTGGTGGTAGACCAACGCCGAGCAGGGATGGCGGATCTGCTCCTCCAGGTGCGGTCACACTTGTCAACTCGCACTGGGATATCACCGGCCCCCCGGAGGCTCGCGGAGCGGCTCACATTGCCCCCCCGTGGAGCCACTCACCTGGCCCCCCGTGGAGCGTCTCACCTGGCCCCCCGTGGAGCGTCTCACCTGGCCCCCCGTGGAGCGTCTCACCTGGCCCCCCGTGGAGCGTCTCACCTGGCCGCCGCCACCGCCCCCACCTGCGGGGCTAGGAGGTGGGAGGTGGGAGGTGGGGGGGGCGGTATTACGCCCGGCTCGGCATGGATCACAAGAACACCCTCCCACCCAGCTCGGTGGTCCTTGCTCTGACAGATCAAGACCCGCCCGGCCGCGTAACGCAGAGCCCGCCGCTGGCTGAGCGACGCTTCGCCCTGTTTGGAGGCTAACACCCTTAGCTCCCATGCTAGCCCCGTTACGGTATCTAGAGTCACCCTCTCACCGCCGACTCACCCTCTCACCGCCGCTGCTCCGGCTGTCTGGGAGAGTCGATCGGCGATGGCCGCATGGTATCTTCTGTTTTACACCGAGGAGTGACGGAGCTACAGGCAGACCGACTCGGGGACTTTCATCAGAAACCGGTGCAGCTAGCCGCTAAGCTAATCACCGTCATCAGTGACCTCCCGTGAGAAGGTCCGGGTGGATCCGGGAAGAACGAATGGTTCCGCTTAGAGAATATGAGATGAGAAATTACAGTCAGCAATTATGGACTTAAATATTATTATTTTGTGGTGAAAATATGTACTCACACATAATCTGCCATGCATTTGTTTGATAAAGCAGGATACCCAGTATAAATTCACAGTTTTTAAGCGTTTTGCACCAACCGTCCACTAGATGCTGCTATTGTGCCATTCGTAGTTTAATATGAACTGAAGTATGAACGATATACTGAAGACCAGAAAAAAACACAGGAAGGATGCGGTCTACCTGTTCATCAACTAAACACACTGAAATATCCAACTTCAAAACTATTTTTTTCTGGCAGATATGGCCCGAAAAATGAAAAAGAACCAACAAAAAATTGAGATAATAAAAATTATCAATCAATCAATCTACAAACACACAATCGATGTTATGAGATGCTACGATCATATTCAGGCCTCAATAGGAGGCCTGGCAAAGAGTATGCATTGACACGTCCGTCACGTCCGCAGAATGCATGGCTCTGTTTCTCAGCCGGCTCCGCTCCAGTGTGACCTTGAAGACGAGGTGGATTAGGTGCAGGTCACAGCGGACTCCCACTCACCGCCGTCCTTCGTCTTCATCGATTCTGGGAGGTCCAAGAAGTCAGGATCCAAACCCTTCATGATGAGTGTGTCTGTGTGTGTTTGTGTGTGTGTCTGTGTGTGTGTTTGTGTGTCTGTGCCCATGTGTGTGTGTGTCTGTGCACGTGTTTGCGTGCGTGCGTGCCTGTGTGAGTGTGTGTGTGTGTGTGTGTGTGTGTGTGTGTGTGTGTGTGTGTGTGTGCCCACGTGATTGTGTGTGAGTGTGCGTGCGTGCGTGTGTGCTTGTGTGTGTGAGTGGGTGCGTGCGTGTGTGTGTGTGTGTGTGTGAGAGCTGGGGCTCACACACATTCCGCAACACTTTGTAATGAATGCAAAGGCTAACATAGTTACATGAAATTTGCATAAATGAATCTATAACTAATTAAAGAATATAGCCAACGTGTGAAACCCCAGGCAGTCAGAACAGACCGGTCAGATCTCACGGCTGCTTGCGTTGCTCGGCAGTCAGCAGGTAAACTCATATCCTGACTGACGGCGTGTGTCTGTACCATCTGATGCTCATAGTCGCAGTCGATAGAGCTGGACAGCACTGAGTGGGACTGGCTCTGTGCTCGGGTTGGCTATTAGTGTAGCAGGGAGGTGACCGAAACACCCCCAACACCGTGGCACTGTGAGGCGACCGCTAACCCACCCTGCACAGGGAATAGTAGCGTTCTAAAGAGCCTGATGTTCTGAAGAGCCGTAGTGTTCGACAGAACCGTATGTTCTGAGCCGTAGTGTTCGAAAGAGCTGTAGCGTTCTGACCCGTATGTTCTAAAGAGCCTTATTGTTCTGAACAGCTGTGCGCGGTGTGGTAGGGCTTACTACGCCATCAGACCAATCACAAAGCCTGTCCTTCACCTCACACATCTCTGCTCAGCCAATGGGCTCCCGGTGAAACAGGGTCAGGGAGGGTCCGCCCTGCGATGCCCAGACCTTTGATTCCCGTGGGTTACATAAGAGCTTCAGGTGGGATATATATAGCCCCCAAGGCCCCCTACAGCCCTCCGTCGGTACACATCATGTCGCAGGTCGCAGGACACCTCGGGTTTGTGGGTGGAAAGTCGTCGACACTCACAGACATACACAGACCCACACAGACCCGCACAGACACACACAGATACACAGAGACACACAAACCCCCACAGACACACACAGACACAGACACGCAAAGACATACACAGAAACACACAGACACACAGAAAGGCAGAGACATATATACACACACAGACACACACAGACACACAGCCACAAAGACACACACAGACACACACAGACACACACAAACATACATAGACAAACAGACACACAGACACGCAAAGACATACACAGAAACACACAGACGCAAACAGACACACAGAAAAGCACAAACACACAGACACACACTGAGACACAGACACAAAGACACACACAAACACACACCCAAAGACGCACACAGACACACACTGAGACACAGACACAAAGACACACAAACACACACCCAAAGACGCACACAGACACACGAGCCACGGCGCAGCTCTGATCGGGACCACAGAGTTCTCTCACGAAGGGATGTGGTGTCCATGACGACGGTACTGTCCATCGGTCACCATTGGAGACGGAGTCGGGCACAGAGCCAGGGAGGGGGGCGCCATGGCAACCCTTTAATGTTGAACATTAGGACAGGTCACTCAGAGGGGTCACAAGTCACTCAGAGGGGTCACAGGTCACTCAGAGGGGTCACAGGTCACTCAGAGGGGTCACAAGTCACTCAGAGGGTCACAGGTCACTCAGAGGGTCACAGGTCACTCAAGAAGGGGTCACAGGTTACTCAGTGGGGTCACACTAGTTAGTTAGTTAGTTAGTTAAAGCTTTTATTGTCCCCTAAGGGCGATTTGGTTTGCAGCAAGACATCAATAGACAACATAGCACAGAAAGTACAACATGACAGACCAAACATACATGCAGATAGTATAAATAATGCAGTGTGTATACAGGCATGCTGATAAGCATCCCTGCATGGCATACCCATGGAAATCAGAATAATAATAATAACTACTATGTGTCAAATAAATAAAAAATTAAAACAGGAAACACTTTCTGCCCTCCATGGAGTACCTTTCATATAGCAGGTAATCATACCTCACACTGTGCACCAAAAACACCATGTCGGCCCAGAGCTCCAAAAGGTCTCAGGCAGCAATTAGGAGGTCTCCTTTGGCCAGGAGCGGACTTTAACTAATAAAGGCTAATGAGCCTGCTTCCAGACCAATGGAGATCTATCACTCTCTACCTGCAGACATGACAAGGCTCTGTGTGTGTGTGTGTGTGTGTGTGTGTGTGTGTGTGTGTGTGTGTGTGTGTGTGTGTGTGTGTGTGTGTGTGTGTGTGTGTGTGTGTGTGTGTGTGTGTGTGTGTGTGTGTGTGTGTGTGTGTGTGTGTGTGTGTGTGTGTGTGTGTGTAGTGTGTGTGTGTGTGTGTGTTGTTGTGTGTGTGTGTGTGTGTGTGTGTCTGTGTGTGTGTGTGTGTGTGTGTGTGTGTGTGTGTGTGTGTGTGTGTGTCTTTATGTGTGTGTGTGTATGTGTGTGTGTGTGTGTGTGTGTGTGTGTGTGATTGTCTTTGTGTGTGTTTGTGTGTGTCTTTTTGTATGTGTGTGTGTGTGTGTGTGTGTGTGTGTGTGTGTGTGTGTGTGTGTGTGTGTGTGTGTGTGTGTGTGTGTGTGTGTGTGTGTGTGTGTGTGTGTGTGTGTGTGTGTGTGTGTGTGTGTTGATTAGGGGCAGGTGGAGTCCATTTGTCATGGTCTGTCGGTTTCCTTGTCTTATTTTGGTGTGTTTCCTGTTTTACTTTGGTATCTCTGTCTTGTGTCTCCCCATGTCCGGTCAAGGGTCCCTGCTGTGTGATTACTGCCCCCTCCCCTAATGTGTTTCAGCTGCTACTCGTTGCGTGCCCTGTGTGTTTGGTCTTTAAGCACTTGTCTTTCCTTTGTTCCTTGTCGGATCATTTCAGTTTGTGGTGAGTTATGTTCTGTGTGTTACCTGTGTTACCCGTGTTTCTTGTGTTTTGCGTTAATGAATTATCCTATAATTGAACTGATCTGCTGTTGGGTCCTGCCTGCCACCTGCTAACCGTGACAGCATTGCTTGGTTACCTTTCTAAGGCGTTAAGGACATTTTAAGTGACAGTGATACTGAGCTACTTCTTGTGGAATGGGAGTACAGAGACATATTCCAGGGGACAGCCTTCCTCATGTTGGCACCGCGGGCGAGTGGTTCACACGTCAAAGCCCCGCAGCTCTGCGACTACATGAAGCCGTGCTGACAGCTAAACCTCTCCGCGACACCGCCACCACTCAAGACACGGTGTCTGACAAGTTTACCTGGATGCTCCATGAATGTGTGGAGACCAGAGTGTAGCCTCCTTGGTTCCACATAGCAGTAAAATGCATCCCATAATGTGTCTTTGATGGATCCTCAATGTAGTGTGCGTTCAGTGAGCATAGTGAGCATGAAGTGTGTCTCCGACAGCCTGATGAGCATGTTGGCGGAGTGGTGTAGTGTTCTACTGCTGGCAGCAGCACCACCACCGGCCTACACGTAACCGCAGGAAACCATTTCCTCAAATATGAATATTAGATCATACCTCTTATTACTGCCTCACCCCTTCTCCTCCCCACGGATCATTAAGTCACCTCGTCGGTATCCTCATGTCGTGGACAGCTCTGAAAGGTGTCTGGTCTCCAGAGCCTGTCTCACACATGGGAGGGCAATCACCTCTGTCACCGCCCCCCCCCCCCCCCCCCCCAGTCCTGGTGGGGGACCAGGGGGCTCTCCCAGTGGTCATGCTGATGAGCAACAACCCATTTATCTGAATGGAATAATTGAGCAGAGTGTAATTGCTGTTCTGCATGTGTTCTGCCTGCTGCCCTGAGGGGACCATCACATGAATTATAGAGGACTAAACAGGGCTCTGATCATTACACACACACACACACACGCACGCATGACATGAACACACACACACACACACACACACACACACACACACACACACACACACACACACACACACACACACACACACACACACACACACACACACACACACACACACACACACACACACACACACACACACACAAGCACACACACACACACATATACACACACACACGCACGCACGCATGAACACACACACACATACACACAGACACACACACACACACACACACACACACTGCACATACACAGGCAGATGCACACACACACACACACACACACACACACACACACACACACACACACACACACACACACACACACACACACACACACTACACATACACAGGCAGATGCAAACACATACACACAAACACACACACACACACATATACACACACACAGCAAACATGCACACAGACACACACACACACACACAGGCAGGCCACACACTACACACACACACACACGCAGGCAGGCACACACATGCACACTACACACACACACACACACACACACACATGCAGGCCAACACAAAAGCACACACACACACACACAAAACAAACACATACATGCATGTACCCAGACACAGACGCACGCACGCACACACAAACCCACATGCACACATGCTAATAGCAGGATACATGCTGTAGCTCTTCCGTGTCAGACGATCCAGGCTGTAAGTGATTCTGAACGCAGCTCGAACTGATCACAGTTATTAAGTCCCTTAAACTCCTGCTTCTCTTGATGCAGAAGGAGAATCCATTAGCCTGTGTACCCTTACCCTAAACACAACATCAGCCACTGTGTTTCACGGGACTCAATGGAGAAAACATGCTTGGAAGAGAGCTCATCATAATCACCAATATAGAGGATTCATCTGCCCAAGTTGTCGCCCATTCCATCCAACCGGAGCATCGGTTTGGTTCTGTGGAAATAAGATATTGACGATATTTGAATGCATCATCAAATATTATTGAGAGGCCATCTTTTAAATGAGTCAGAACCAAACTGAAGGGTTGTCAACCAGACACCACGCACGCACGCACGCACGCACGCACGCACGCACGCACGCACGCACGCACACGCACGCACGAGCCACGCATTACCGCCACGCACGCCAGCACGCACGCACGCACACACACACACACATGCACGCGCACGCACGCACACACACACACACACACACACACACACACACACACACACACACACACACACACACACACACACACACACACACACACACACACACACACACACACACACACACACACACACACACTGCTCCAATCAATCAGGAAGGCGCCTGGAGCAGGACCAGAACTGAAGGGGCGTAGCTCAGCCCATGTTTCTGAAGGAAGCTCGTCTGTGTGAGTGGACGGAGCGTTAATACATGTGCACCATGTACAGCTACACCAGTATTGATTTCTGATCTTCATCCAAACTTTTTACAGTTCACTCCTGCCGGCCAAGCTGAAGTTGGCTGTTGGCCAATCACATGCTTACAAATGTCCACCTCTGGCGAATGATTGGTCGAAAGGAACGAAAGAAACGGAAAGAAAGTAGAGGCCGCTTCCCCCAAATCTGATCTTGGATCAGACCGCATCGACCTGTCATCAATCAGACCTCAGATCAGACACCTGTCACCTGTCATCAATCAGACCTCAGATCAGACACCTGTCACCTGTCATCAATCAGACCTCAGATCAGACACCTGTCACCTGTCATCAATCAGACCTCAGATCAGACACCTGTCACCTGTCCCGGGGCCCCCCATGTCTCGGGGGCCCCCCATGTCCAGGGGCCTGCAGCCCGCACAGGTCGACCTCAGAGTAGCCCGGTCCAGAAACACAAGAGGGCCACGAGAACCCAGAGCAGGACTGGGCCCTTCAGAAGGAGACGGCTCACTCTGCTCACTCTAATCACTCTGCTCACTCTGCTCACTCTAATCACTCTGCTCACTCTAATCACTCTAATCACTCTGCTCACTCTAATCACTATGCTCACTCTAATCACTCTGCTCACTCTAATCACCCTGCTCACCCTGCTCACTCTAATCACTTTGCTCACTATAATCACTCTGCTCACTTTAATCACTCTAATCACTCTGCTCACCCTGCTCACTCTAATCACTCTGCTCACCCTGGTCACTCTTAATCACTCTGCTCACTCTAATGATCATTCTGCTCACTCTAATCACTCTAATCACTCTGCTCACTCTAATCACTCTGCTCACTCTAATCACTCTGCTCACTCTAATCACTCTGCTCACTTCGCTTATCCTGAATGTGCTCCCGCTCGGTCTTCAGGGCGACGCCCCTAATGCTCTTGACCACCTCATCACCGTCCTCTTCTCCTCTCACACATACACACATACACACACACACACACACCACCATCACATACACACACACATACACTCCATCACACACACACACACACACACACACACACACACACACACACACACACACACACACACACACACACACACACATACACACACACACACACACACACACATACACACACACAACACACACACACACACACACACACACACACACACACAACCACCCCCCAGGCTGCACGGGTGTGGAATGAAAAGGTACTCAGCGCTGCCTGGCTGCGGCGGCTGGGAGACGTTCTAAATGTCAGCTGTAATGGAGGACCCGGGGAGGCCCGCTGACAGTGGCCGTTACACCGGTCAGAGGGGGACCTCGGTAAGCGATCTGAGCCGGGGGGTCACGGCCCTTATGCTAATGGATGGTTGACAGCACCCTGAGAGTAGATAAATAAATAAACGACTGCACATAAATACAGGTGGATGTATTGTCGCCCGGCGCTGCAGTGCAGCTACGGTTCATACGCTCGGTTCACGCTAGAGGACTTAAAGCCTCCCAGGTCTGTGGCTTGATTACAGCCTCACTGCCGCACCGCACCGTGACCCCGCCGTGACCCCCAACGTGACCCCAACAGTGAACCCGTAAATGAGCAACCGTTGCAGGATGGGCAGTGAGATGACGGTGACCTTCACCAACTAATTGACCAACAGGCCATCTTCTGCATTCCTTCATGCTCTCCGGGTCGCTCCCAGTAGTCCGTCTCTCCCTGGTGAGAGAGAGAGAGAGAGAGAGAGAGAGAGAGAGAGAGAGAGAGAGAGAGAGAGAGAGAGAGAGAGAGAGAGAGAGAGAGAGAGAGAGAGAGAGAGAGAGAGAGAGAGAGGGAGAGAGAGAGAGAGAGAAAGAATGGGAGAGAGAGAGAATGGGAGGAAGGGAGATGGCGGGGAGAGAGAGAGAATGGGAGAAAGGGAGATTGGGGGGAGATGAAGAGATGGGGGAGGGAGAGAGAAGGAATGGGAGAGAGAAAGAGATTGGGGAGAGAGAGAGATGGGGGGGAGAGAGATGGGGGAGAGAGAGATGGGGAGAGAGAGAGACTGGGGCCGGCTGACGCAGATCGATGTGTTCCCCAGGGCCGAGCAGACCCGGCCCCACCGGTGGTTCACACGCTGGGGGAGAGGTGATGAACACACACCTCATCCTGCTGGCTCATGGAGAACAGGGCTGGGGGGGGGAATGCCGGACCCTCCCTCTTGGGGCGGGGTCTGTAGAGTGGGGGAGGAGCCATGCAGGGCCGGGCACCTTTGGACCTCTTTCCAAACTTTACTCAGTCGGACATTTAGCTCACAGGGAGAGGAGAGGGAGGGGGGAGAGAGAGGGAGGAGAGGGGGAGAGAGAGAGAGAGAGAGGGAGAGAGAGAGGGAGAGAGAGAGAGAGAGAGAGAGAGAGAGAGGGAGAGAGAGAGAGAGAGAGAGAGAGAGAGAGAGAGAGAGAGAGGGGGAGAGAGGAGAGAGGGAGAGAGGGAGAGGGAGAGAGAGAGAGGGAGGGAGAGGGAGAGAGAGAGAGAAGAGAGAGATGAGAGAAGGAGAGAGAGAGGAGAGAGGGAGGGAGAGAGAGAGAGAGAGAGAGAGAGAGAGGGAGAGAGAAGAGAGAGAGAAGAGAGAGAGAGAGAGAGAGAGAGAGAGAGAGTAGAGAGAGAGAGAGAGAGAGAGAGAGAGAGAGAGAGAGGGAGAGAGAGAGAGGAGGGGAGAGAGAGAGAGAGAGAG
>OLKM01003027.1:40000-46461 GCA_900291075.1 Melanogrammus aeglefinus | reverse complement strand
AATCAGAAGTTATGGAATCCATATTTAAAATTCTTATGACATTTGCACAAAGTTGGAAAAACAAGAAACAGAACACTACAACTTTATTTGTCACGCCTACCCTGAACCAACGTGGAGATCGACAATAGTTTTGGTGTTGAGGTGTCCATTCATGGTGTTGTAGCTCCCAAATTTTGGCAAACAGGTGCCCTGTGAAAACATTGTCACAATATTTTATTTTTTTGGTATGTGTTTATGTCTTCCTAGTCATTTACAAACATTTACATATCCGACTCTTAGCATTTCAAAAATATTATACCTGGAGAATAGCCCTCATGTCGGCCACCAAGTATTACTTAACTTTCTTCGCTGAAGCTGCTGAAGCATCACATCCTGGGAATGGTTCCATTTATGGACAATAGCTGGCTCTTTAAACATTCTGGCATGCCGACGAAAGGTGTCATACAGAAAAATCTGCAGATGCATTGCCTTGAACACCTGATGAGAAAAAAAAGGACTTGATAATGTAAAACATTTTATGCCATGTTTAACAAAGGGGCAAATTATTCTTTACTTATTCAATCATTAACCCTTTGAAGTTTGAAACTTGTGCAGAAAGCTGCAAGTTCCAAGCTGGTGTGCTATCCAGAAGAGGCTGGCTTTGCCAAATTCAGGAATACTCGCAATACTCACACAGCTGTTTCACGGATATGAATGTCCCAAGCACTTTGTTTTTCACAGTGCAAACATGCTTGCACACAGGACACACCTCGAACAGCTCCATGAGATAGGTCTCGTACACTATAGACTTCGTTATATCATGTTTGGATGTGGATTCAGCATCTCTGAGGGGGGGGGGATTAGTTAATTAATAACTCTTTCAAACAGTTTCAACAATAACCAAATACTTTAAAAAGCATTATAAAGCAGGACTGCTGAAATTACAACACCATCCATTTCCACAAACAAATTGAAAAATGATTATATACATTGAGACATGGATATTTCAGTTACTCACGACATGAATGTTGACACTGGTAAAGTTGTGTCCGAGTCTTCAGGGTGAAAGGTTGCGTCCAGCCCTTCAAAAGCCAGTATTGAGCTGCCCTCGAGACAATCCTCCTCCTCCTCCTCCTGCTGCAGCCGAGGTCTCTTAGATGGTGGCGGCTTTACAGGTGTCGAGCATGCTACAGGCAGAGGGCCTGTGAAGGGATCGGTGGATGTGCCAAAGTCCTTGAAGGACACAGTAGCCTGGACAGCTGTAACAAAAAGTATATATTTACCATAGCAGGGCATTCTTAGGAATAAAACATGACTGCACTGTTACAGTATAAACACTACCAACCTTCACTTCTGTAATGTGAATGAAGAGTCTTCTAATGGCGCATTTCCACTAGCACGCCCGGCTCGATACGCTCGGCACGGCTCGGCTCGGCTTGGGTTTGTCGATTTCTATAACAACTGTGGTGCCTACGCCTCGACGTGGGCCAGGGGTCGGTCCATAACACGGCTGCGCGCCGAAACCGCCTGTGGACGTTCATTTTACACCGGCGCCGAGCACCGTAACAAATCCGGAAGACCAGAACAACAACCAACAACTCAGAGGCGAAGCATGAGAGGCACCATGCGAGGCGATCGTGTTTGCCTGCTTCACCCTGTGGCTTTTTGTCGCACAGAAGGCAAGAGAAAGAGAGCCAAGAGGAAGACTCCGTAAGCCGCGAGACAAAAACACCTATTGAAACAGATCGCGGCAGTATATGACGCGTCCAGTGACGACACTCATCGGCCAATCAGTGGAAGGCAGTCGGCTGACGTCACGTTTTAGTAACGCTTCGGCGCTTGGAACCAGGGCTGAGGTGATATCAAAGAAATGTAACCCGGTGGCAGGTACTGCGTGCTAGTGGAAACACGCAAAATAGCGCGCCGAGCCGAGCCGTACCGAGCCCGAGCCGTCCTATGTGGAAATGAGCCATAGGAAAGTTGTGTGCCAACAATATCCCTTGTAGCAGCGGTAACTCGGTGTGATGCTGATGCTCTGAGGCCTATCGAAAAATAGAGATGTCAACCTTATCTTGCATGTATAGCTCTGTGTCGTTTAAATATCAAGCATAACTATAATATACAAATTATATTCACTGTGTAGCTATATATAATTCTATTTTCACATAAAAAGGAAATGTTATACATTCTCCCTGTACCTTTAGATACCTCCCTTCCTGTCTCTGGATGGGAGTTGGTATTTGAATTGCCATTGTAGCCACGAAATCTGATAGTCAGGCATGTCTATCGAATGACTTCTTTGTAATGTAGATTCCGTTAACTGCCTTGCTGCCTCACACGATAGAGTCCCTCAACTCCCTATGTCACACTTTGCATTATAACTACCCACAATTAGCGAGCGTTTCTCCGCTATACAATCTCTCATGTCAACACTTGGTCTGTCCTGGACTGAATGTATCCTTCGTAAGCTTGGCCAGCATGTGTGCTTTCCCGAGCCGTTATCCATGCCTTATTCAATGGAAAAAACTCACGCCACAAATGCACAAGTTCATGCTATATCTACTAAAGAGAAACACACAGCTAATTAATTTGTATACTTACATGTCCCTCGTCTGCAGGTATTCCACACAAAGTTGGAAGGGAGCCCTCGTTGAGATAAAGTTTCCCTGCTAATCCCTCCGTGTACTGACCGAGGTTGGAGAAACAGTCAGTCGTAAAGTGGTTAGCACAGACCAACAGGTTTTTGCCAACTGTAGCCGGGACTTCACCTTCAAAAATGAAATCAATCCACATCGCTCTTTCGTCCTCTGGGACACGATGGAGGGATTTGTGGACGTCCATACAGCCAACAACAGAACACTTCTTGTGAATCCTCGACATGATGAATTCCAAACATGCAATACAATAGGCCGTATCTTATTTATACTCTGATTGAAGGGGGTGGGGAAGTGGGAGGTCATATTCAAATGAGCGCCCCTTCCTACGTAGGAGGGGGCGCTGAAATTGACTCGCTCGTTTGGTAGCTTGAGGTGGGCTGCTTCCAGAAATGTGTATCTTGACTCAAAAAATCATTCACAGACTTTTTTCAAAGTTTGTATGCGTGTGGGAGCATCATATACCCACAACAACACCCCAAATCCCAGGAAAAGTGCTGTTTTCATAATATGTCCCCTTTAACTGTCCCTAAGCCCCGCCCCTCTGATGTGAACCAATCAGCCCACTGTGTGGACCTCCTTCACAACCACTTTGTGTTTCTGTTCCACATCTTTCTTTTGATGTTGAAGTCGGTCTCAATAGGTGTCCTGTTGAGGATTAAAACTCGATACACATTCATTGATAAATACAACAGAAATGAAATAGCACTTCTTTAATCTGTAACTATGGGTTGAAGAACTATAATAGGTAGGATGCACAGTAAAAATGAATGGACACAAACCGGGCCACATGGATATAAACAGAAAAGGAGGCAGAGAAGGTGTTAGCGAGCTCCTCATGGAGGTCCTCAACGAGGCCCTTTACTCTTATAAGGTGTGTGTGTCTACGCTTCCAAGCCAGGGTCAAGGTCTCACCCAAAAGTGAAAATAGAGCATGAAAAGCTTGCTAATGGCTTAAAGCTGTTCACACACTCACTCACACACACACACACACACACACACACACACACACACACACACACACACACACACACACACACACACACACACACACACACACACACACACACACACACACACACACACACACACACACGCACAACCAGTTTGTAGCAACCCACGGGTCCAGCTCTAAATGTCATTGGACAACTGAATGTTTGGGTGGCTATTTAGGGCCAAGAAATTGGTTGTTTTAACGTCACATCGTATTAGTCAACGATAAGCTGGTTATCTGTAAGAACAATCATTTCTTAAGTTTCAGCAACTAGCACATCCTGGTGAAGTCTGCATTTTATGTAATCGTGACTTAATTTTTTATTAAATTGTATACCATCACTTTTTCTGTTACACAGGTCCGTTCAATGAGCGAATGTTGAGAAAAAGACAAGACATTTACTAAGAAGCATAAATTAATTACGTTTAATTTAATAAATTCTACAACAAATCTGTTTAAAACATCTATGTTTGTTGTGTTGTTATTACACAGACACATTGTCACTCCCTGCAGTATAATAACGGCAAAGGAAATTAGGGAAATCTTCTGGATGTCCATTTGTGGCTTCTACGATTTGAAAAAAGTCTCTCTACATATATAGGATAAATATTCATATTTTCTGGAGTTCTCCGTGAACGTCTCTTTAGGTTTAGTTTCATTTCATTGAGTTCCTCTCTGTGGAGATGTGTTGTGCCGACCAGTGAAAGGGAAGCTGAGAGGGAATCCTCTGATCAAACATGATGCAGCCTTCAGAGATGGAAACATTGGGTTTTCAGCTTTCAAGGACAATGTCCAGATGAATGCAGAAACGCTACCGTAGGTTAACGTGTGTAAGGCTTGGCTTGTAGGCAAAGGCAGAACTTTAATCTCTTTGGTGGGCTTTCACTAATTTGCACGGTGAAAACATATACATCATATGCACCTTCACCATCCAATAACATCAACAACACTGAGGAGCAATTCCTCCATTATTAAACATCCATGAGCCCTTCTCTCCTAAGTTGCACAAACACAAACTGTAACACATGGTGTATGAATGGGGTGACCTCCCTTCCACCATGAAACAAGAAACAACAGTGCCATATTACCCTTGTACAAATGAGAGGCTCTTTTAACAGTGTCTCAAGATACTGAGTGGAGGAGACAGCCTACCAACGTCAGCCCACCAAGCTTTATACACTGTCTAGAGAGGAAACCACACACACACACACACACACACACACACACACACACACACACACACACACACACACACACACACACACACACACACACACACACACACACACACACACACACACACTATAAACACACACACACACACACACACACACACACACACACACACACACACACACACACACACACACACACATACTCACACTCATACACACAAACACACCACCTAATACACACACAAACACACACACACACACACACACACACACACACACACACACACACACACACACACACACACACACACACACACACACACACACACACACACACACACACACACACACACACACACACACACACACACACACAGACACACAAACACACATATACACAGAAACACACAAAAACACACACGCTAACAAAAACACACACAAATAGACACACACACAGATAAACACACATACACTACGACACACACAAACACACACACACACACACACACACACACACACACACACACACACACACACACACACACACACACACACACACACACACACACACACACACACACACACACACACACACGTGACTTCAAAATTAGGAACTTTTGAATAATAGAGCAATAAATTCCACAATGACACTTAAAGGAGAATTCCACCGATGGAGACATGAATCTGTATTGAAAGTGGCTCTTATATTTAGTCGAATAGTAGCATCAATTTCAAAAAAAAAGTCACAAAAAAAGTGACTTTTTGGCGCTTGCGGATTGAAAACGACAACTCCCACTACGACAATCAGCGTTCACTCAGTAAGGGACGTAACATAACAGCCAATCAGTGTTCACTCCCTGCAGTCCAGACAGCGTGAACAGCAGCATGGAGGAGAAGTGATTGTCGCCGTTTGCGAACTCCCGGAGCTCTATATCTAAATAATATGCTATTATATAATATATAGGTGTCTATATAATAAATATAATATAATATAATATGTAATGCTGTGTGCGCCTCCGGATGATATTATGAATTAAAGACTCTGTTGGTATCTCGGACGTCTCTGGTACTTCCACAACAAGGAGAGACTCTAATGGCGCGTTTCCACTGCAGTGTGCGGTACGGTTCGGTTCGCAAAGGTGCGGTACGGATTGCGTTTCCACCCCCAAAAGTGGGCGTGACCCAGACTGAGCCGTAGGCCTACTCATTTTGCCCTCGTCTTCAGTACTCCTCCGTTGGGGTACTGAGAAAATTCGAGCTACACACCCCCTCCGTGGTCGACAGAATCGTCACTTCCGGGCGACGTGGGGATAAAAAAACAAAACAAAAAAAACAGTAGCCTAGGTATTATTCTTTACAATGAAAATGTCGCGCCGTTCAGGCGACCGGGTCGGACGCCTGAACGGCGCGGGTCGGTCGCGGGTAGGCCTATATCAATTGCGAGCGAGACTTCTCCGGTGCTGGAGATGTTATTCAGGAGCAGAGGGGTCAACTAAAACTGTTCGCAGTGGATGATGTGCATTTTTTGCACAGCAATCTAAAGCACCACACCAAACACCAGCTAGTGCAATTCCCCGGCGTTCCGTCTAATGTGTCTAATATTCCTTCGGGTGCGGGACGAGTCGAGCGTCGGTATCAATTTATCGCGGGTCTGGTCGG
>OLKM01003027.1:22500-30000 GCA_900291075.1 Melanogrammus aeglefinus | reverse complement strand
ACAGAGCAGCGCAACTGCATTCAATATAGCGAGCATATAGTGTGAAAAATGCTGAATTATGACTCATGACAATTTATGTGTTCATGAAAAGTATCATTTTTAGAAAAGGCCTACTTTACTTTCATAGAGCACCCTATTCTGTCTGTTGTTAGAGACATTTGGATGGAGATGGGACACTGTTTTTTCCAACCTTTTTCTCGCCTTCTGTCCCGTTCTCCCTCAGGCTTACCCTGTGTCATTGGGTACGTCTTATAGCCATAAATCTGTGGTAATGAACACACACACACACACACACACGCACGCACGCACACACACACACACACACACACACACACACACACACACACACACACACACACACACACACACACACACACACACACACCACGCACGCACACACACACACACACACACTACACACACACACACAAACCATATACCCACTACACACTCACACAACACACACACACACACACACACACACACACACACACACACACAAACACACTCACACACACACACACACCACACACACACACACACACACACACACACACACACACACACGGAAGGGGCAGGGGGGTGGCTGATGTGGTCCATCCATTAAATCTTGACCAAATTCAGTTAACCTTTTATTTCTTGGGCCAGAACACAGCGCGGGGGCCAGGGGGCAAACAGGACACAACAAAAACACACATGCATACGCAGACATATTCATTTGCAGGCCTGTGGTAGAGGTTAAGTGAATTAACATAGAGGCAGAAACCAGTCTGGACAGCGTCAGGCCAGGGCATCTGGTCCACTATCCCCTTAGTATGTGTTCACGTCCCTAGTCTCTGCCCTTCCCCTTCCTCTCTATCTCCCTTTCTCTCTCCCTTCAACTATCTCTCTCTCTCTCTCTCTCTCTCTCTCTCTCTCTCTCTCTCTCTCTCTCTCTCTCTCTCTCTCTCTCTCTCTCTCTCTCTCTCTCTCTCTCTCTCTCTCTCTCTCTCTCTCTCTCTCTCTCGCTCACTGCCCCCCCCCCCACTCTCTGTCTCTCTTATTTCTCCATCTCCTAGTCCTTTTTCACCTTGGGTCCAAATGGCCATGTAATAGGGATTAGTTGCCATTTTGGTGGCTTCTGTTTCTTGAAGAGAAGAATGGAAAGAGGGAGCCCTCTTTAAAGACCCGTAAACAAAAGCGTATCATTGGCATTGTTCTTAAATAATAACGTACAATGAGTGTATTTGTGTCAGTGAAAAATGTATAATCTTATTCCAATCCAACATGTTGCCTTCAAAACTTCACAAAGTGACAGGGCGCAATCACACATTGGGTGAAACAATGTATTCTGATAAAACAATGTAATCCAATTATACAATATAAATCTGATAAAACAAGGAAATCTGATCAAACCATGTAATTGAATTTTACAATGAAATCTGATTCGACAATGTCATCTGATTAAACAATAAAATCAGATTAAAGAAAAAAAACATGTTCATGATTCTAGTAGAGATTCTTCAGAGATTGATTCTTGCAAAATACTCTCTTCATCACATCCTGCAAAAAAAGTTGTACACACATAGAGCTTGGTCAAATGTATAGATCTTATTTCAATCCAACATGTTGCCTCCAAAACTTCATAAGGTGACAGGGCGCAATCATACATTGGGTGAAACAATGTAATCTGATAAAACAATGTAATCCGATCATACGAATATAAATCTGATAAAACAAGGAAATCTTATGAAACCATGTAATCACATTTTACAATGAAATCTGATTCGACAATGTCATCTGATTAAACAAATAAATCAGATTAAAGAAAAAAAACATGTCCACGATTCTAGTAGAGATTCTTCAGAGATTGATTCTTGCAAAATACTCTCTTCATCACATCCTGCAAAAGGAGTTATAACATAGAGCTTGGTTATGAGGATGAGCTGGTCTCTCTAGAACCTCTCTGACCTGAGGCTGGCCGTGGGTCCATGGAGAACACTCTACCTGTCATGAGGGCGTCTTAACAATTTGAGGATCCTACATCCCACGCAGCAACCAAAGCTGAGCTGTCAGATCTCAACCCAGGCCGGGACCCGCAGGCTCTTATCTGGTCATCAGCTGCTGTTCAGGACCCTTAATGCTCCACAGCAGTTATCAGATGATACCCGTATCTATACACACACAAACACACGTAGGAAGAAAAAGGAAGAGAGAAAGGGAGTAAGAGAGAGAGGACGGTGTTTCAACTGTTGACCTGGGAGGGCAGGAGAGAGCAGAGCCACGAGCCCAAACTGTGAGGAGAGCAGAAAATGGAAGGAAAGAGTGAAGGAGAGAAAGAAAGATTAAAACCAAAGGTTCAGACTCAGGGTTCAGAGTCTCTCATCTAATTATCCGGCCTGTCTCCAGCTAACTATTTCCTGTCTCACACACAGGCACATGCACACACACACACACACACACACACACACACACACACACACACACACACACACACACACACACACACACACACACACACACACACACACACACACACACACACACACACACACACACACACACACACACACACACACACACACACACACACACACACACACACACACACACACACACACACACACACACACACACACACACACACACACACACACACACACACACACACGCACCCCTATCACAGGGGTTATTAAAGCTAGCGGTGGCTGTTAGATGTATTTATTTTAAGCCATATAAGAGCTTCCTAAGGCAGCTTCTTTATAGGCACACACAACATTGAGAAAACAAACACATGCTCACAACCGCACACAAAGAGAGACAGACTGATAAATGTTTTTATTATATTTATTGTAAATATTGAAATGGCTCGACGTTCTTTTCATTGTCCCAATGTTTTAACCTTTCACTATTTTGTCCGACAAACAAAGGATATGAGAATATGAGATATGTTGAAGAGTTCATTAATACACATATCAGAGTCAGCTAATAAACTCAGTCTTGGAAAGAGGGAAGAGAAATGAAGAGAAGATGACTGTTTTGCTTCATTAAGAGAGGCTGATTTTTGACCAGCCATGTTTACACTGCTGCCGGCACATACATACTTGAATTAACAAATGCATGTGTTTACAGGTACATGGAAGTAAAGACTGGGGATTCATTATTTAGGGATAGAGAAGGGGAGAGAAAGAGAGAGAGAGAGAGAGAGAGAGAGAGAGAGAGAGAGAGAGAGAGAGAGAGAGAGAGAGGAGAGAGAGAGAGAGAGAGAGAGAGAGAGAGAGGAGAGAGAGAGAGAGAGAGAGAGGAGAGAGAGAGAGAGAGAGAGAGAGAGAGAGATAGAGGGATAGAGAGAGAGAGAGGGAGAGAGGGGAGAGAGAGAGAGAGAGAGAGAGAGAGAGAGAGAGAGGAGAGAGAGGAGAGAGAGGAGAGAGAGAGAGAGAGAGAGAGAGAGAGAGAGAGAGAGAGAGAGAGAGAGAGAGAGAGAGAGAGAGAGAGAGAGAGAGAGAGAGAGAAGAGAGAGAGAGAGAGAGAGAGAGAGAGAGAGAGAGAGAGAGAGAGAGAGAGAGAGAGAGAGAGAGAGAGAGAGAGGGTGGGGAGAGTGTACTTTGTTATTTTTCCTTTGTTTAATATTTAAACTGCTTTGGCAAAGTAATTTATTTCCCATGCCAATAAAGCTCTTTTGAATTGAAATCATAGAGAGAGAGAGAGAGAGAGAGAGAGAGAGAGAGAGAGAGAGAGAGAGAGAGGAGAGAGAGAGAGAGAAGGAGAGAGAGAGAGAGAGAGAGAGAGAGAGAGAGAGAGAGAGAGCGAGAGAGAGAGGAGAGAGAGAGAGAGAGAGAGAGAGAGAGAGAGAGAGAGAGAGAGAGAGAGAGAGAGAGAGAGAGAGAGAGAGAGAGAGAGAGAGAGAGAGAGAGAGGAAGACACCAGCATTTACAGATGAATGCTTGTTTATATATTAATAATAGACCAAAAAGTGAGCTTCAACTTACAAATAAGCCTCTTATGAATATGTGGATCTTCTCAAACCCTTCTCATCTATTGTGGCATCAATGTAGTGTAATTTTCGATAAAACCCACTGAGTTAGGTTGTTTTTCGTGGTGGAGGAGGCCAGCGAGCAGCCAGGCTCCGGGCCTCACTCAACCCTAATCAGACCAAGGGGCAGAACATGGGTGTGCTCCAACTACATTGAGATCATAGTCCAACTTCGGTTTATTTTATTGTCAAATAAGCAGTCTCACAAGGACCTCCTGGCCTCGACAATACAAAAGGCTGAAGTCGGAAACATCGTTACAGTTTTGAAGGAACAAAGGAGACATGCAGCATTGGCCATACATATCAGCCATGTTGTATGTATCCATTTATTCATAATTATCAAAGTTAGAAAATGGGCTAGCCTGATATTCACTGCTGTATTTGATCGGTATTGTCACTTAACGTGATGAAAAACGTACAATAATCATATCATATCACAGAGAAATGTTGAAGAGTTCATTAATACACATATCAGAGTCAGCTAATAAACTCAGTCTTGGAAAGACTGTGAGACTCTGAGGTCTTTTAGGCACGTGGTCTGAAATATAAAGTTTTATTGTGACATCCCTAGCAGCAACATTCAAATCGAAATAAATATACAAATATAAATCATATGCTGTTTGTTGGGGTTTTGTTAGTCTTTTTGAGAATGTTGGTGGTTACAGTGAATGGAGAACATCTTATCAAGGGAGTTGGCAGTGTGCTTAGTGCTGGTTGTGATGTACTAGACCTGCTGTCCTATGCTCATATAGCCGGTGAGAATACAGACACCATAACACCCTAGAGATTTAAGGAGAGATGATTTGGGAGTTGGGACCAACGAGCCTTGATGAAGATTGGATGTTGACTTCAGATTTCACCTGGTTTGCACCTTGTTTCCAATCCTCTTCATGCCACTCAGTAACAAACAGTAGTTGGTATACAAACACATACATACATACCTTTGGTGTCAGGCTTCCTCTTTGCCCTCCTCAGACGGCAGCGGGGTCTTCTGATGGGACGGGAGTCGGTCAGAGATGCGAGCTCAGGGGCTGGATTTATAGCCCAACGTCCTTTAGAAAGGTCCACAACCCCTAGCTTCCTCTGAGCTCTGATGGGTTCAATTTAAAGAGTCATACCCATGTTGCTTGCTCTTGTACAAACATATATTTTCTTTTATTTCATAAAGCTCTATTATTTGGTCAAAACAACTCATTTAATTCTCATCCTATTAACGGGATGTCTTCAAACCAATGTGACTTCACCTGAGCCCTGGTGTGTTCACCTTCACTGTGTGCTGTGTGCTGTGTTGCTGGTTTTCACATTTTTGTTGTGTGGGAATTCCGATGCTGATGTGAAGATGTGTTGAAACACATTGCTTGATATGCTACTTTTTGAATGGAAAGGATCAATAGACGTTATTTTCGCAATTGACTGAAAATGTCCATCCCAAATTGAGGACGGTGTGTTCAGCACTCAGACGGTTCTTTTTTAAATGTCAGTATTCTGAAAAACCTTTGGGCACTGACTCGCAGGACAAGACCTTGAGTACTTTCGTTTTAATTTTATACATCAACACGTTGTTGATCTATAATCAGGACGCAAGCCTTAGGAACATCTTTCAGGGTAGAATAACAAAGAAGAGAAAAACCAAAAAGGAATAAGGAACTCTAATGAATCTACAAAAAAAGCCTTGCATGGTGGTTTGATATTGCTATACTGAGGTATTGAGTCTCACCTCACCTGGATTTCCCAGTCTTCTAGATGTTTTACTACAGGATTTACGGCTTGACCAGTCCAGGGAAGTACCCTATTAACCAGAAAATTGCTACTAATCTGCACCACACACCAGCTATGTGTGCATGCTTGAGTATAAGGTTTACTGTGTGTGTGTTGTGTGTTTGTGTGTGTGCGTGTACGTATGTACACGGTTACTGTGTGTGTGTGTGGAGGGAGTGTGTGTGTGTGTGTGTGTGTGTGTGTGTGTGTGTGTGTGTGTGTGTGTGTGTGTGTGTGTGTGTGTGTGTGTGTGTGTGTGTGTGTGTGTGTGTGTGTGTGTGTGTGTGTGTGTGTGTGTGTGTGTGTGTGTGTGTGTGTGTGTGTGTGTGTGTGTGTACGTATGTACATGGTTACTGAGTTAGGAGGTCATGGGCTGTAAAACTATGGTGGTGGTCCTTGCCTTATGTACCTGTGTGTGTGTGTGTGTGTGTGTGTGTGTGTGTGTGTGTGTGTGTGTGTGTGTGTGTGTGTGTGTGTGTGTTGTGTGTGTGTGTGTGTGTGTGTGTGGTGTGTGTGGTGTTGTGTGTGTGTGTGTGTGTGTGTGTGTGTTTGTGTGTGTGTGTGTGTGTGTGTGTGTGTGTGTGTGTTGTGTGTGTGTGTGTGTGTGTGTGTTGTGTGTGTGTGTTTGTGTGTGTGTGGTGTGTGTGTGTGTGTGTGTGTGTTGTGTGTGTGTGTGTGTGTGTGTGTGTGTGTGTGTGTGTGTGTGTGTGTGTGTGTGTGTGTGTGTGTGAGCTTGCGCTGGGGAGGGGTGCAGAAAGACTTCAAACAGAAACCCTAAAATCTGTCTCCAGCCATGCTCTACTCACAGTTTTAGTTTTCTATGTGTTTTGTTGCAAGGTATTTCATTTAGAGAACATCAAAAGAACATGAAAAGACCAGAATAGGAGAAGCTAGCAGTAGCACAGGGTTTTACACTCAGTGGAGGGCACTCTGACTTTCCATATACTAGGGTTAACCAATCACAAAAACACATCTGCATTTTTACCTATACCAGGACTGTATAATTTATGTTTTAATATTTGATATTTTGTATTTATGGAACGGAATGTCAGTGGAATGCCATCATTCATAATTTCTTCTTGCAGCATATTGTGTCAATGTTATTAATGAACTTCTAAATAATAGCAAATATCACCGATTTTTCTGTATCCGTCTTGATTATTGGTCTCACTTCTTGGCTCACCCCAGATTTCCGTTGAGTTGTAGAGGGACTGTATCTGTTATGATTTGATCTCTGCGTGTCAGTATTTGTATTTTCTCCTTGATGATTTAGAGTACCTCCTCAGTCCGTTCATTCTGTCATGACAGCAGCAAAGTAAACTTGTACGGAGCGGGATTAGCCGTTTAGTCATCTATGTTTTGTTTGATTTATCTAAACAGGGTGCCCCTCCTCCACGCTTCTGTAAACCATTGTACATTTGGTGGTGAACCCGGAGTAGCAGTAAAACATAAATCACCAGCATAGCTGGCCAGCAGATCTCTCCCCACAGGAGAGAACTAGTCATGTTGGTAACCTTAGCCCCCAACAAGGAAGAGCTGTGCTCGCACAATTTATTTAAGTCTACACAATCATGCAATTCGAGCTTTAATCTATAATAAAAATTATATTTATGTTTGTTTATACAAAATATATACATATATATTTTGTATCAATCACGCAAATTTTAAATTCATTTGTAACCTAACTCTGTTCAACGTTCATGTCCCCTTCGTAGGCTATATTCTGAGGA
>OLKM01003027.1:0-17500 GCA_900291075.1 Melanogrammus aeglefinus | reverse complement strand
GATCTGCGTGTTCATAGCCCACTGTGTGTATCTGTCTCGTGTGTTTGATAGGCTCCCTAGTGTCGACCGTGATGCTTTACCTGCTGATGGACGTGAAGAGGATAAAGTTGAATCGCTAAGGCTCGTTTCGAAAATACCCTGAAAAACCTCCACAAGCGCAAACCAGTCCACCGCTTCTGTTTCTTGGGAGTATTCCTACAAACGCACACACGCTCTCTCACACACACTCTCATACACTCACACACGCACGGACGCACGCACACGCATACGCACGCACGCGCCTCTTAACTTCATTAACGGCCTCTTCTGTTTTACAAGCAGGTAATGTGTGAAGAACTCGCGGACCTAAAACAAATTAGAGTAAATCACACGGCGTCCACTGCTGCCTGCAGTCTGTGTGCGGGTAGGCGTTTGTGCGTTTGTGTGCGTGCGTGTACGGGTCAATGTGTGTGTGTTTGTGTGTGTGTGTGTGTGTGTGTGTGTGTGTGTGTGTGTGTGTGTGTGTGTGTGTGTGTGTGTGTGTGTGTGTGTGTGTGTGTGTGTGTGTGTGTGTGTGTGTGTGTGTGTGTGTGTGTGTGTGCGCATGTGTGTGCGCATGTGTGTGTCTGTTTCTGTGGTGTAAGGGCCATTGCGTAAAGAATACCATAGAAAGAAGCATTTCAATAATAATTCTAAATATAAGTACAATGTCTACAAAACCACCGCTTTAAACACAGACCAGCTTCAGACCAGTTTGCTGGTCTGAAGCTGTCATCAGTGCTTGGCCAGAGGCTGATCAAAACCATCAAAACATTAATCTATTTGTGCATATCAAAGCGTCTTCAGCATTTCGAATAAGAAAACAGAGGGAGATAAATAGGGAGGACTATTCAGGGCTCCATGTGGAACCTCTGCCCTAAACAGTCTAGTTGTTAAGAAATATTTTTAGTCAGCATATTCAATTGTGATGTGGTTTACATTTATCCCTGTGAGGGAGATATTAGCAAACTGCACCTTTCCCTGCGTACCTTGTGGATCATCCAGGGTCTGACACCAGGGACCAACCGGCCAGTCAGGGGCCTATAAAGGGCCAACCGGCCAGTCAGGGACCAACCGGCCAGTCAGGGGCTAACCGGCGCGTCGGTGGCCGACCGGCCAGTCAGGGATCAACCAGCCAGTGAGGGGCCAGTCAGGGGCCAACCGGCCAGTCAGGGGTCAACCAACCAGTGAGGGGCCAGTCAGGGGCCAACCAGCCAGTCAGAGGTCAACCGGCCAGTGAGGGGCCAGTCAGGAGCCAACCGGCCAGTCAGGGGCCAGTCAGGGGCCAACCGGCTAGTCAGGGGCAAATTGGCGAACCGGGGGCCAGCCGGCCATTCAGAGGCCAACCGGCCAGTCAGGGGCTGACCGGCAAGTCAGGGGCCGACTGGCAAGTCAGGAGCCAACCGGCCAGTGAGGGGCCAGTCCGGGGCCAGTCCGGGGCCAACCGCCCAGTCAGGGGCAAGTCAGGGGCTAGTCAGGGGCCAACCGGCAAGTCAGGGGCCAACAGGCCAACCAGGGGCCATCAGGCCAGTCAGAGGCCAACCTGCCAGTCAGGGGCCAACCATCCAGTCAGGGGCCAACCGTCCAGTCAGGGAACAGTGAGAGACTGACTGGCCCGTCAGGGGCCAACTGGCCAGTCTGGGGCCAAAGAGCCAGTCAGGGGCCAGCCAGGGGCCAACCGGCCAGTCAGGGGCCAGTCATCCTACGGCTCTGGACACTTCCTTCTCAAACTGTTCAGTAATGCAATGTGAAGTCTTGGTTTCCTTTGGCCAAAAGTAGGCCAGAACAGAGTAGGATCGCCTCCAGCAAAATATGAAACGACAACAGGCAGTTCTGTTTGTTTACTTTCCCTGCAGTTGAAGCCATGTTTCAAACATCATGTTACAGTTGCCAGGACGTTGGGTAAAACACGTTAACTTGGGCAATAAATGATTTAATGTAAACAGCAATTTAGAAATATGCAGATATGTGACCAGAAAAAAATTGAGGATTTTTTATAGCTATCGATTCTGGAAATAGATTTATTTATTAGAAGCTGTATTGATGCCTCAAAATACGACGCTATTATTGGTAAAACATAGACTTTTGGTATTTAATGAATCCCTAACTTTTATTTGTTTCAGATTGGATAATTATCAAGAACAAGAGGATGGGTAGACCTTTGTCATATTTGTGTGGAGAAATATTGGCATAGAAATATTGGCCAATATTGACCAAAATCCAAAACAGCCCAGAGTGATGAGCCAGACAGATTGACATTTTTGAAAGCATGCAAGCAACACTCACAAAATCTATAACCATAAATTGTGCATAATTCAAATGCATTGATAGTCTCAGTTGTAAGACTTGTGGATGTTGGGCATAGATAACATTTAAGGTTAAAGGGATACACTGGGATATCTATAACTTAGCGTTTGCTTGTCTGAATCAGAATCAGACAAGTTGTTTAGTACCAAGTTCCCCATTGTGCTTCCAAAAAGGTTGTTCTTTGCTTCTGGCTGGGTAGTCTGAGCGGAGGGTTACCGGTCACCGGCACATCACTGGTCGATTAATCATCACAGACAACGCGATTTGTTTATAGTTTGGTTGAGGCACATCAGTAAAAGATGAAAGATTATCTCACATGCTATCATGATGGTGTCAATTTTATTCTTTGAAACCAATTTATTTTGCGTCTTTGCGCCTCAATAGGGGAAATTTCAATTGTTTTATTTTGGATGTAACTTTGGAGGTGCCAGCATCATATAAACAAAAATCTGAGCATTGCAGACTTTGGATGAGGAATACCACAGGAAAGTAGGATTGCACAGTACTTGGTGACCAGATTGTACTCATGACAAGAGCTACTTAACTCAAGTGAGCCTTCAATATCCTGTTATTTTATCCTGTTATTATATCATTGTGTTTAATGATATCCAGGACAGACAGCTTGATGACATCAACACGGTCTAGGTGGGGTAGGCACAATAAGAGATGAACCAGTTGGCTTTCCAGGTCACCTTTCGCATTATGGATTCCGTTCATGTCTCTGATAAGAAGGTCCATAACTGGTAGGACGACCTGAGGAACCTAAGCAAAGGGCTGGATAAGAATCACTATGTTGCAATGCCAACGGCAAGTTAGGGACATTAACATTCAGTCCTTGAACATTAGCAGTGGTGCAGCACGTGTCAATCTATTTATAGGAAGTACTGGGAAGGATTTATCTGGGACTAGTTGTTAGTCTAACCTTTGTCGGGTCTGCTGGAAGAAATAGGTGTATTGAGTCCTCTGCAGAGTATTGAACCGTCCAACTCAGGTAAAGACCAGTCTTGGCTGTTTGAGAGCGGTTTCTTGCTGGGCAGGATCCATACACAATTACATTTGTATTGTGAATCGTACTGGACTCTGTCAAAAATGTATTGGTATTTTTAATATCCTTTCAGGCGTGCCAACCTAGAAGCTGTGAGACCACCACACAACTATCCGACTACTATATATTGACTATATAACATGTTTGAGGACCTTAACATCAGAGCATTATGTAATCTGGGAACCAAAACATTGGAACCCAAACATTGTTAGTTTGCCTTGGCTTTAGGCACCTCTTCTTTCTCCATTGCCCATGCCTTGGGGGGGATCATACCCCTGGCCTCGCCCCTCGTGGTTGATCCAGCTCCAGCATAATTTAACCAACTTCCACACATGTTGATTGATTTGAAAGTGACCAGAGTAGGCCTAAGGATTTTATTTAATTATCGTGATTTGCTTCTGACTAGACTCTTAAATCTAGGTCCAATAGCTCAATTAAAGGTGAAATGTATATCATTTAGTGGCAAGTAGTGGATTAATTTGGCAGATATGGGATCAATTATTCACAATGTTTTAATCCCTTGAAAATAAGTGTTTTTGTTACCTTAGAATGAGCCTTTTATAGCTATAGGGAGGGGGTCTTCTTCAACAGAGCCTGCCGCATGTTTCAACTGTAGCTCAGTGCTGATCAACAGTTCTAGAGAGGCTAAAGCACGACCACAATGTGGAACAATTAACATTCATAATCGCTATGTGACTTGTAAGCTATGACCAATAGTTTTACAGACCAAATACCTCAATACTTAAAAGTAAAGTTAGCCTAGAAATGCATTAATTTAAAGTGTAAAAAACGTATCACTTATCATATGTGTTTTCATTAGTTTTCTAAAAGCTAACAACAGAAGAACAAATTCTTGATTTAATGCTTCATTTTTTTCCATTTCAACTGTTCAAACCATGTGCAACAAATTAAATGTTGAGGCTAAGTCCGGGTAGTGTGTTTGTGTGTGTGTGTGTGTGTGTGTGTGTGTGTGTGTGTGTGTGTGTGTGTGTGTGTGTGTGTGTGTGTGTGTGTGTGTGTGTGTGTGTGTGTGTGTGTGTGTGTGTGTGTGTGTGTGTGTGTGTGTGTGTGTGTGTGTGTCTGTGCTTGGGGGTGGTTGGTGGGTCGGGGGGGGGTGGGCGGTTGGATGTCAGTAAGCCAGGCTCCTCAAAGAGATTTATGGCCACATAGCATCTCGGCACCACCTATCCCCGATCACCTCTCACTCTATCAGGGAAATGAAAGTCTGACAGAAAAAAGAGAGCGACAGCGCGAGACAACGGAAAGAGATGCAGACAGAGAAAGACAAAGAGACAGACTGAGAAGCATGAAGTGAGGCATCAACGGGCAGCTGGTTAACAGATGTCAGGAGTTGATAAAACAGCTTACTTTCATGTATATAGTTAGCTTGCTCAGAGCTGTAAGCTGTAGTGCTTCATCTCACTAGCGTCTAAACCCTGACGATTAATAAGATTAATACCTTTAATAAGAAATTCTGCTCATTATACTGTATAAGCTATTTGATAAGTTCACAGAAAGTTCCAGCAGAGGAAAACAATTTAATATTTTGTCACTGAAACCTGTGCGTGAGTTGATGCAATGGGATTTTTTGAAAAAAACTAAGCTCTTATTTAATTCCCTCATATTTTCTGAAAGAGGATGTGTTGGAGCACAGTTTCCTCACAAGTGGACCAATGAGAGGAGGATGTGTTTAGCACAGTTCCCTCACTTGTGGACCAATGAGAAGAGGGTGTGTTTTTCACGGTTCCCTCACAAGTGGACCAATAAGAGGGGGCAGTCTCCCACTAGAAGGTGCAGCGTGGTGCAGTATGCTGGTCATCTAAGTGTTGTGCCACACAAAATGTCTTATCTAATTTAAAATAGCATCCTGTCCTGTGTCTTTTGGCATCGTCATCTTCCATCATGCAATTCACTATTGACTGAAAAGGAAGAATGACAAGAGAATTTTAATTCTTGTTCACCCGTCATATTAAAGACAGACTCCGCATTTGATATATTGACGTAGCTCAGCTATGCATTTAACTGTAATATAATCATACTTTTTGATATAATCACACTTAGGATGTGTGTTGGTCTGTAAGATGTATGTGAGGTACACTGGAGCTCAGAGGGCAGGGATAGGCCGACAGCAGGGAGAGGGATCAGCAGCTGTCTCTGCCACGGGCCGGGGGCTGAGACAAAGCAACCCGTTTCTGAGGCCGAGCCTTTGTGACAGTTCAAGGACCCGAGTAGGATCCCATTAAGCTCCTATGGTAGGACTCTGCGGCACATCCTCCCTTTAAGTTGTTTAACTTTCTTTTTGTTCTACTTCAGACAGTAACATTACTGTGCACAGACTAGAGGAAGTGGGGGGGGGGGGTAAGCGGGGGTAAGTTATGGAAATGGTAATTAAACCCAGCCAATACGGTTCATCTGGAGCCATACAAGGCTCCCCTACATGCCCGTCTGTACTGTTGGGCGCGTAACATAGGATGTCGTCAAGGCTACATATAGTTCTGCTTGGGTCATTCAGCAGGCCTGCAACAGACTCCTAATTGAGACTATTAAACAGGTTGGCCCCAGAGGTTTATGTGAAAATCCCATCATCAATAATGAAAGCTAAGCTACGACATTTGAGGAAACCAGCCAGAGAAAACCTTGATTCTTAAAGTATCCAACCGAGAAAAATCCCGCCCCTCCCTTCGAGCCTCGCTCAAAGCCTCTCCCTCAAAACACGTGAGGAGCTCGCTGTAGCTTTAGCAACAGGTCGGCCAGGCTTTTCTGGAAGACTGGAGTGAGGCGCAGTGAGTGCATGGGCAGAGTGTGAACAGGAAGAGTGTCCACGCCGGGCAGTGTGGACAGGTAGCATACAGACACAGGTATTCAGACAGCTGATCCGTCTATTCATTTGATTGAGGCTGAATGAAATGGACAGGCTTATTACAGGCCTGTTATTACAGGCTCATATAGTGATTATTGTTGTTTCTTTTGTTTTATTGATCTAAAAAATGCATTCAAATATAAACATCGTACCTTAGCTTTAAATAAGATAATTAAATGCAACCAGACCTTGTTAAAGAGTTAGAAAATGTAAACCTCATCTTCATTTCAGTATCCGACATACTACTTAATGTATTGACTTCCTCTAACCTACATGGGCCTCCATTGATAGATATGAAAGTCATCTAACTATGTGTAGAAGTGAATTATTATTTCAACCCTTCAATTAGATTCATGTGGATAGGCACATTTGAATATGCAGATGTGTAATATTCCTGCCTGGCTATGATTAAAATATGAGCAAGCAGGGCTTATGGCGCGTACCTCTAAGGCTGGCCTTAAATCTAGAGCGAGGCAGAGGATAAGAGAGAGAGAGAAACTGGAAAAAACACTACTATATACTTCTCTTGCTCATTATATATCTGAGCGCTCTCTTTTCCTGCAGTAATCTATTGTTAAGGGTCACAGGTAAAAACGTGTAGGCCTATGGAAAAACTTCAGTGTATCTCACTATCAATGGAGGACGTCTGGCCAAATGTTGGGATAAGTAATTGACTCATTATAGGATTTTCTGGCATAAATAATAACGCATTCAATCCTAAAAAACATCCTATCCTTCCTCATTCTATTGTATTGTGAGTGTAACGCCTAATATTATCCGAAATTGTTAGTGATCCAAACCTAAATAAACCTAATCATTATTGGAATAATTACTTTTGTGTTCAGAAACCCCAAGAAGAGCTGTTGGGTTACAAGGGCGCATGCCCATAAGGCTGCTCCCTCAGAATTCTCCTAAAATATATGTATCTTTGACAGTGTTTGGTTTTTCAACACTGTACCCCAAACCTCAGTGAATTGGTATTGAAATGAAATGCAGAAAAAATATTTTGCCAATATATTAAATATATTCAAATGAACCCCATGTAAATAATTATTGGCATTGCTCTGTGCAGTAAAGATATTCCAGTTCTCTAACGGCTGATCTACTACGTACAAGTTTGAAGGAGTATTAATCATTCCATTCCATGCATAAAAATAGATATTACTCTTGTATTTTTTGCCCCATAACAGTAATGGAAAAAAAGTAATGGCAGAAGAAATAAATAAACCCGCCAAATTTACAAGAATATAAAACCAACAACAAGTTAAATCGGCACATTTATGTCTATAGTGGAAACATTTTGCGTCATAATAAAGAATAATATTAACCAATATTGAACAGCACAAAAACAACATGAGAGAAATAAAACATATTCTATTGTAGGCCTATTAAGCCAACCAAATAATATAGTAAGTTTTCAAAAAGAATTAAAGTCAATAAATTAGCAGAGACAAAAACAAGTGAGGTTTCCCCCGAACATTCAGGAAAGCCATATCCATGTGAAATGCACGAGAGGGTAATATCCATAATCCATCGCTCAGAACAGAGGTTTGTTTAAAGCCTGATGTCCGTAGAGTGACAGCAACATGTAGCGTAGCTCTCTGCCCCTGTGGCCGTGTTTTTGTTAAAAGGTTATTTCTCCCTGCCCATAGCTTTCCCTTCTCATTTGCAGTACATAAAACACACCACCCCTACAACATTCATACACACAGACACAAACACATGCATAGTAAAAACACACAGACACACACGCACACACCAACACCCACGCATAAATACATAGGTCAAGTGTCAGAGGTCATGTTGTGTCTGGAGAGGATTTACTCTTTTGCCTTGATTTGCCGCTCTGTCTCTCGGTCTTTCACACACACACACACATGCACATACACACACGCAAACCACCAAAACACTCTCACCAAAACACTCAGCCCACTTACCACCACAGTCAAGACATTGGCTGCTAATCACAGGGCTACTTGACAGACCCATTTTTCATGAATATTGAGCCAGAGTTTAGCCATCTCGTTATTTCGTGTAAGTAAGTAAAGAGAAATATCTGTTTAAAACAAAGTTATTAGAAACAGTAATTGAGTTGCTCCTGGAAGATTCATTATTTTATTACTCGCCGAGTCATTCCCCAAAATTGTCTTTTGTTTTGTATGTGTATGCCATTTCGCTCTTAAAGTATTGATTAATATTGGTTATTTTCTACGTAACAATGTAATTTGTAATCATAGCACAACAATGTATTCAGCAAGAAAATTAGAATTTTGATGGAAAAAGGGATGTGTGTATGATCACACTAAATAACCTCAATGGTTTATAAAAAGTATACATAAGTATATATTTGTGATTATTTACATGAATTTACCTAGAGATGGTTTTGATGTTTTTGGCTACTTAGATGTTTCTTTATTTGTCCATCGTCCAAAGTTTTACTTGTTAAATAGTATTGATGTTGATTGTTGCTGATCAACAAAGTGAAGCCCGGAAAAACAGCTCAGCGTGGTACATTTTAACACCAAGGCTACTATAATATTAAAATGATGATGAATGATAATGGTATGATCTTAGTTCAAAGGACAGCCTTTATGGCAGGTGTCAGGCTGAAGGGGTGCTGGGGTACACAACATCGCATCAGCTTGGCTCTGAGCTAAGCCTCCAGAAATGTCATCATGGCTTGTACTGAATAACTTCATGGGGCCACACCCATTTGTTTATGACATTGTTTTGTAGCTTGATGATTACCTGGACTATACATTCTATATATTCATGACTTGACTCCACAGAATGGGAGCTTGGGTTGGTTTGCTTTTCATAGGATATAAAATGTCAGCGGTTTTATGTGCGTTTGTTTTTGGACTAGAACCCAATATAATCATATGGTTAAACATAAGGTACAGTACGTTACATTAAACATTTCACTGGTATTTTAAATTCAACAACTACCTTATTAAAGCCTGAATAGGCCTCGATAATGACATTAATAATACCAATAGTCAGCAAAATAACTGTAAAACTTGTGCCATTTATTATAACAGCAGGGAGTTCAGTAAGTATATTAACAACATAGGCATAAGAACCATGGTCTTAGTGTAATTTGACTAATCATAAAAAAATTGCAGTATTACATTTTGTACAGTGATGTCAAAGTCTGGTTATTCCCACCGATTTAAATCTTTTACAGAGTCGAACAATTTGCTATGCTTCATTCATTTGTGTGTTGTTCGAGGTTACCTCATGATGGAGCAAGGGCTTCATGCTCACTAAAACGTTAGACTGACGAGAAGCTACAACAGTGCTGCTAGAGCGGCCAGAAACCTCCTTCGTAAGTGCGACCTTTCTGAATCGGGACCATCTCCCCCCCCCCCCCCCCTACTTTTGGTTATTCTTGTGGCCAATGTGAGTGAGCAGATTCTGTGCATGTGATGACAGATCTGTGCTATTATGCTTTATTGCTCCTGGCTCCGCTTTCAGGGTGAGCACACGTCGTCATGAATCAATCAGCAGCCTTCGTATTCAAGTGCAACATCAAAGACTTCTCTTGGGCGCTCCTTTACATACTTGGATATGAAAAGCCATATTTCATGACACTTGGGGCTTTAGACATCCAATGGTCATCATAGTCACAGAGAGTGACTCACACTTTGTCCCGTATGCGGCCTTACGACAGGTGCATGTTTTCACAGTGTGTTGGTGGATTTTCAGGGTTGGGGTTAGGGTCTTCAAAACCTTTTCTCTTGATTTTTGTTTTTATACACAAAAAAAAAGTTAAAATTGTGCTTGTTAGCATTGATACATTCTTACCTATGGTGGAACTCAATCACCAGTCTCTATTATTCAGTGCATTATAGAACATGGGCTGCAATTGGATGTCTGACAGTAAAGTGGGCGGTACTAGGCAGCTACATGGCCAATCAAGTAAATGTTGTCATAGAGATGCCCCACAAAGTCATCTGAAACGTTGTGGGCTGCGCGTCGCGTGTTTCTGATGAACTCCCTCTTGGACATTTTGTTTTTGACATGTGGGCTGGTCAGGTCGATGGACAGCAGAATCAGACTGTAGCACAGGACGTAGACCGCGTCTGAGAGGAAAAGGGAGAACCAATCAACACAACTGACCATGGGGCATAAAGCGGCTCCAACACTGCATGGAGTACAAGGTAGTAAAGCGATCATATGCTCAGACATCAGGGTTAACGTGCAGAGGCCAGTCCATAGGGACTGTTGGTACTGACCGGGGCTGAGGCCAAGCTCTCGAACGAGGCCCGGGTTACAAGTGCAAAACCTCTGGCTGAATTTAATGATGAGGGTCTCCAGGTACTCCCCCCGTTCCTCGGGGGCATGGATGTGCCTGAAGAAACCCCTCAGGGCGTTGGGCAGGAACTGGTTGCTGAAGTTGTGCAGGGTGACCAGCTCGTCCAGGACGTCCCGTCTGATTACAGAGGTTCAAAAGCAGGGACACAATCACAGCAGAAATTAATGTTTAATGAGAAGATACACTTACATACCATCGAATACATATAAAAAGTGAATTACCATACATATAAATAGTGAAAGTGAAGTTGTGGTATCATATCATTTGAGCATTTCAAAAATAAAACTGGTAAGCTTTCTCCTTTCTCACAGAATACATGTTTGTGCAGGTAAAGGTATGTGTGCTGGCACCTTTCATCGAGGTACATCCTCAGCATCTTACAGTTGAGCCGTCGGGTGTAGAAGATAAACTTAGCGAGCTCCATGGGATGGTCCACCAGGATTCCTTTAGACATGAAATAACTGATCCCCTGCGAGGCAAAACACAGACAGGGAGAGAGATGGAGAGAGAGCAGGGCTATCATGTGTCTTTTAAATGGAGGTCTAAAGTAGCCATAATCTTGCTCATGATCCAGATCGCACACAGGCTTACACACACACACGCGCACACACACACACACACACACACACACACACACACACACACACACACACACAGCACACTGCTCACATGGACACCACACAGCCACAATCATGCTCACATCCAGATCGCACACAGGCTTACACACACACACGCGCACACACACACAGGTGCGTGCATGCTTGCATTTAAACACAAACGTAAATTTGGATTGTTAATGTTCCAAATGTGTGACAAAGAGTCTTCAATAGTGATATAGATGAGGCATAACATTGGAGTGACATCATCACATTTAACCTAATACATGTGACGATTCATCCTTCCCTTCACACACACAAACGAGGCATAACATCGGAGTGCACATCATCACACTTTCACACTAATACATGTGACGATTCATCCTTCCCTTCACACACACAAACACACACACACACAGACACACACACACACACACACACTTTTGCCTTGTTATAACTAGGAACACAGGCCAAGGGTTAACCCTTTGGAGTTACCAGGTATTTGTGTGTGTGTGTGTGTGTGTGTGTGTGTGTGTGTGTGTGTGTGTGTGTGTGTGTGTGTGTGTGTGTGTGTGTGTGTGTGTGTGTGTGTGTGTGTGTGTGTGTGTGTGTGTGTGTGTGTGTGTGTGTGTGTGTGTGTGTGTTTCAAAAGTTCCCAAAAGACACAGATTTTGGGTCACTGAAGGTTATTTCAACTTGTAGCTATTGGTGTACTTTGCAAAACATATGCTATATCATACAGCCTACTCTTTATTGCAATTAGCCTAATAGTCAACCAAATACAGAATATATTATATAAGGCCTTTGCTAATTAAAAGCTTCAGCCTCATTACAATGTGTGTGTATGTATGTATGTATGTATGTATGTATGTATGTATGTATGTATGTATGTATGTATGTATGTATGTATGTATGTATGTATGTATGTATGTATGTATGTATGTATGTATGTATGTATGTATGTATGTATGTATGTATGTATGTATGTATGTATGTATGTATGTATGTATGTATGTATGTATGTATGTATGTATGTATGTATGTATGTATGTATGTATGTATGTATGTATGTATGTATGTATGTATGTGTGGTGAATGCAGTGTAAAACCTCATGAGCGTTGCCATTGAAGGTCAGACTGCCTTCATCCAGCTGCAAGTAGAGTCTCCTGTATGAAAAGCCACTGGGTAGCCTCCTGTTATAGATGGAACAGTGACCCCATGTGGACTTGCACAGCCTGGGAGAGACACACACACAAGGTGTAGAAAAGCAACATGTTCAATTAGATTTCTTTTTTATTTTAGAAAGAAATCACAATTTTTTTATGAAAGATAAATTATATTAATGAGGATGACACGAAAATATTCGTATAATATCAACACATAAAGCCATGAGCAATACATCTTAACAGCTTTAACATATCTGGTGAATTATAACCGATTCTTTGGCCGATGATGAGTGAATTTAGAAAAATTTGGTGAATGAGCATGAGTCTTACCCCTGCCAAAGATATTCATCATGGCCCAGGTCCTGCCAAACACAGCCTGCCAGGCACAGGTCAGTAGCATTAAGATAAGACAGGATGGTGATGCTTAGCTCTGGCGGGAGCATCTCCAAATCTATAAACCTGTGCTGGGCCCTTCCTGTCAATAGATACGCAGAAATTAAGAAAGTCAAGATCAAAAGATACATCTTTAGGGATTATTGATATGCAGAGACAAGTAATAGAAACATTTAAACAGCACCCTTTTGTGTTAGGAATAACGAAATTGAGTTTAGCAACATAAGAGCCCGGGTTGATGTCAAAGCAGAACCAAAGCTATGAGGCTAAACCAATGAACCAGTGAATATATCGATTATTACTAAAATGTAAATGTAATGCTGGTTTGTTCATACCACCCCTCTTGAGTAGCTGATAGATATCAGTCCCAAGGCCATGGCAGTGTTGGGGGGGCCTGCTTTGGGCGCCTCCTTCTCTTGTGGCTGCATAAAAAAAGCATACAAAGGATTCGTTATTGAATATACACCCTCCCCACAATCACGTCACATGATTTTATTATTCCAACCATTGAAAATTAAACTTTTCACATTACCCTAATGGGCATAACTAATGAAAAGAGTACAAAGGGCTAAAAAGTTTCTGCATTGGTACGGTTTCTTTGTGTCCAAACATATTATGCTGTTAGTTTAAGCATTGTATCCAGATCAGGATTAGGCTCTGGGTCGGTGTACAACCATTTATGTCTGCTACTTATTTGACCCAATACAGTAGCATTCAGACCACAGTATGAACAGTTACATGAATGGAGAGCACTACGTCCATATCAAGCAAAACTGCGATATATATGGGAAATGAGGCACAATTGGGTTATGCCTATTATACATATTGGGCTTCAAAGGAACATTTTGAAATACACTTATACACAGTACACACAGAGAAATGACATATTCAAATGGTGCCCCCCTTTCATTACACCAGTGTTAGTGAGAAACATGTGCATTGCCTTGTTCCCCAGCTCTCTGCTGCTCTCTGTCGGCCAGGTGGTCCACTAACTCCTCCTGTAGCTGCTGCTGTTGTCCTGCGTCCAGTGGCAGCCTCCACAACGCCTGACCCATCTGTGGACATCACAACCACCCCGGGAAATCCCATCATCATCAATCAACTGAATAGTATACTTCAACCTTCTGAACAGTTACGTTGCTATAAAATAAACATCATGTCCCCGGGTAGTTCTGACCTCCCAAAAGCCAAATGTAGAGAAAAGTAAACATTAGAGATGAACAGATATCTCTCCCATGCTATGATGGTCCAGAATAAACGGACAAGGCAGACCACTAGAGCTAACCCAACCCTAACCCTAATGCATCTATATCTAACCTGATAACTGAACTTAACAATCTTTCACTTAATACCTAAACTTAACCCCCTCTAGCCTAACCTAACCTAAAACAAACCATTCCGTAATGTAACCGCCTCTAACCTCATATCTAAACTAACCATTTCTAATATAATACCTAAACTAAACATCTATAACCTCATACCAAAACTAACAATCTGTAACCTCATACCTAAACTAACAATCTCTAACCTCATACCTAAATTTACCATCTATAACCTCATACCTAACTTAACCATCTCTAACCTAATACCTAAAATCAACCATCTCCAACCTCATACCTAAACATAACTCTCTGAGATAAAACATAAACAATACCATTTCTAACATGTACCTAAACGTAATCATCTTTAACCTAATACCTAAACTCAACCATCTCTAACCTCATACCGAAATTAACCTCACACCTAAACTTGACCATCTCTATTACCTAATCTTTCTTAGCCATCTGTAACATTGTTATACCATCACTTAACCATTTATAATCTTAAACCTTGACCTAGCCTTCTCTATAATACTTTAACTCAACTATCTCTATTCTACCACATAAACTTCCCCAGCTCAGCTCTGTCCGTTCAGACAGAAAAGTCCTTTGCATAGTCTCTCAGGTAGGGCACCCTGCGTTGTAAACAGTGATGTTGGAAGTATCACCTAACTTGCTTGTATTTTTGACCCGTAGTCCCCGCCTCAACTCCTCTACTATTGGTCCAAGAGAAATTAACCATTGAACTAAGTCAGCGATTTGCTGATAATCCTATCCATCATAAACTCACCAGGATAGCAAACGAAGCTAGTTTTGAACAGTGCTTTACAGCACTCTATACGTATTGCGTATTATATTTATTAGGTCATACGATCCAAAGCCATAACGACACTTACCTGGGTTTTAGTGATTTAATTAATCCCTCCGCCGCCCCAACTGTCAACATCGACAGCGGGGAATAACGATTGTAAACAGAAACAGTAGTTTGGTATTCGGCTCAGAGTGTGTCGGTCGTACAGTACTCCAGTTTTATCCTGACTCCTCCTCTTTTAGATGCAGTCTAAAAACAACGTGCGTGTGTGTGTGTGTGTGAGACAAGAGGGGCGGTTCTTGTCACACACACACACACACACACACACACAACACACACACACACACACATCACACACACACACACACACACACACACACACACACACACACACACACACACACACACACACACACACACACACACACACACACACACACACACACACACACACATTATTAATGTAAAATAATCATAAAAGATTTACTTTTATTCTACAATAAATAAAAATAATGATCAAAGTAAAATCGCGTACCGGGCGAGGAGCCGGTGCTTGCTGTGACGTCGAAGGAAGCGCTTCCGGTTATTTTCACCGCGAAAAACAAACGTATCGCTGCGTCCGGCTGGGTGAGTCCAACTGTCGCCATTCATAGGGTAGGCCTGTACGTTTAACAGTGAGCAGCCTCTCTACATTTATGACACCCATAACCCAAGAGTGACGCTAAACTGTTAAACAACTAAGAGGCTTAAACGGAATTTAATCGTTCATTGCTTTAAAGGACATTGGCCCTGCCCCGATCGTTGAACGATGTCCACCGGTGATTTAAAAGGTGCTCTCCGTAAACTGGACTCGTTGTTGCGGGCTATGAAGTATCCAAGAGACGTCGATTACAACGGGTAGGTCTGCAGCCCACTGCAGGAACATACAATTAAGTGGGATATAAATGCGGTAGTTGGATTTGACATTACTGGCTGGACTCTTAACTGTTATGTTGGCCATATATATTCAAGAACACGTACCTAGATTTTTTCCCCTCTTTTTTTAAGCTTGTTGAGTCTGAGGCGATGGTGTCAAATAGCATGCAGGACCTCTATATAGTTCTTTAGTAAAACTCAACTAGTGGGCGATCACTAATGCTGCGTTTTAATTGGCTGAGCTACTAGTAGGCTATAAATTATAGTCTACTAGTAGCGAAAACGCCGGCTTTGTAAACAAAAACAATGGCGGCTGCTTCTCGTTTTGATCGATTTCATAAGCTCATTATTAGATAAATTATTTTCTGGATATGTTTTCATGTTTTTACTGCTCTACTAGAATTGAATTTTACTAAAACAATTATCCCTCTCGCCCTCATGGGCTATGACTCAATAGCTCATTCGGCCGATAATTGTTAAAATATATTTAGTGGGAGGCTGTAGTGCTGTACTATACTGTAGACTGGCTTGGTAAAGTCCCAGTCTGTCACCTGGGAGAGGGTCAAGAGTTGTTGTTCAAAAGACGGGAGCAGGACTTGCGCTCACCATGTCGGTGCCATAGGCAGGATTAGGATTTGTCATTGGAGAAGTTAGATTAGACCTATGAAGCAATGGTTTTCCATGGAAAATTTATAAACATACAGCACATCCATCCTGTTACACCACTGCATTACGTAATCTGTCATTCTACTGCATATAAGTAGCACTGACTGTACAAATAGACGTTATGTCATTTTTACTAATAATACCTACATTTAAATAGTAACAAGGTGTTCTGCAACACACCATGCAGTGTATTATCATACACAGTCTGAACGTGCATGCCTCAGAGAGTGAAGATGGGAGGTGAGATGTCCCTTCTCCAGCAGCTGGGAGCTTCTGCCGATATTACCTGACTGCAGTTGTTGATATTACAAGCAAAACATGGAGCTGCTGCTGCAGAGTTGCCAACTAGCTACTACAAATGAAGCGTCTATCTACACCTAAATTGCGTTTTAATGTTAACATAAGATGACATAACTATGTATTGGGCATATATATATATATATATATATATATATATATATGCACAAGGAGGTCCGGGGGCATGACCCCCGGAAGAATTTATTTTGAGGGCGACCACTAGGCCACAGTCAATATGGCCTATGCCTTTAGCCAGGAGGCAGGGTGAAGCCCACATTTATCTCCAGCTCCTGGTATCACTGCCTGGGGAGTGGCGATGCTGAATTCCATTCTTATCTCCAGTTCTTTGTACACTGGTGGAAGTATGTTTCCTGAAACCTATGAGAGTTTTGTACTTTGCTAATACTATAATTAGAAATATAATCCATCAATCCCAGTACACTGAACTAGAGGTTCACTCAAACAATATCACATGAGAGGGAGTGCTGTACAATCTGCACAGCTGTGATTCGGTCGTAGGTACAAGGCCATAGGCCGAGTGCCGAAGATAGGCACAATAATAATAATTTTTACAGCGCTTTTCTTGGTACTCAAATATGCTTTACAAAAAGGAATACATACAGACTAGGGCTGGGCGATAAATTGAATTTCGATTTCGATTTTAGCGGCAAACGATCGCTAAACGAATATAATTGATTTCTCTTTTTTCTTTTAATATATTCTTTTATGATTTTTTTCCATAATCTAGCAGCCCTAAGTACAGACACTCAAACATAAGGCAAATAAAC
>OLKM01003026.1:0-46511 GCA_900291075.1 Melanogrammus aeglefinus | reverse complement strand
ATAGGTCGGCGGCATCCCAGTCATCCTGGGATGTTTCAAACTGCGTATTCATGGCCGTTGTACTGTTCTTGACAGATTCTGACACATGTTATGTTACTCACTTTGATTACATTGGTGTGAAGACACAATAAGAGGCTGGCGTTACTCAAAACATACCATTTCAGGGATGCAAACTTGTTCAACCTTTCGGCGAAAAATTCGCCGTTTTTGTTCCCGAAAAGGTCATTTGTGTGGATTTCCATGGAGATCTGCAATAAAAATAATCGTCCGAACGCAAGCTGTCATAAATATTTATTTTTTCCAAGCTTGTTTCCGTTTGGCCCAAAAGAAAAACCCTGTGTAATCATGTCATCTTCGGGTCTTGTAGCTGCCTTGATGCCGTACTAGACAGGACGTGACGTTGGTACGCTTCCAAACGTCAGGCTTTCTAACGTAGGCTAACGTGCTTAATGTCAGACAGTGTCGCTTGACATACGCATCGCAAATCACAACCATTTTGCTGGTTGCAATAACGGTGTTATCGGATAGTTACAGTCTATTTGCTCAGGAACCTTTGAAAAAATCTAAGCGATGAAAACAACAGTTAAAATGTACCTACCATTACCTTCACATTAAAAAAAAAACCTAAAATAAATAATGGAAAATCAACGGAGCAAAGGCTTACTCTGATATCGATGTAATGTTAGCGAATGAGGGGTGAGAAGCCCCCTACCTCCCCTTGCTAATATTTATTCCGTTCGTCCAGAGTCGAATCTATTACTTGAGGTTCCAAATATTTTTCAAAGAGTTTGTCTTCGATCGAGTTGTTCCGTCGTTTGAAAAGCAAAACCTTTTAGCCCTGGCATTGGGTTCTCCCCATTATTTTATACCTTCACTGGAGGGAGTCCATTTTCCAGGCTCTCGCCAGCCCCCTTCGCAGTGAGCAGAGGTTAGCGTATGCCCTTCCATGCTTTTTCACCTGGGTTTTATCAATAAATTCTACACATACGTGAAATACACTACCTATTTGTATGGATACAAACGACCATAAATAAAATACAAAAATATATTTGTAAAATAAAATACGAATATTTCGGGATAGACAAACAATGAAGAAGCCAAGGCATAGCGACTAACCCAGTGTGTGAGGATTGTCGCTGCCTCATCTCGCGAGTCTCATACTACTGATATTGAACAGGAGCATGGCATAGCAGATTAAATATAGATATATAAGATATTGGATCATTGTAATCATTATAAATGACATTAAAGCACATCAGTAAGATACATATTAATATGTATTTTATTTGATTCATTATTTGTATTTTTGCGTTTCATTATGGACTTTTGATTAATAGAATGCGAGGCGGAATTACGCGTTGAAACGCACCGTTACGTCCCGTTAGCAAAATATAGAAAAAATTGTTTCACAACGGTCCTTTCATGCACGGCTTCCAGCGGAGGACAACGTTACAACACTTAAGGAAGCTCTCTCGTTTTACGGTAAGCAATCTGTATATTATTATTACAATACAATAAGTAATTACCGTAAATTCCTCTATATTGGCCTGTATTCCATTAGCGGCCGGGTTCTAAACATTGGGCCGGTCTCGCTGCTCGGAGAGAGGTAATTAATGGCCGGTCTCTCATACAGCCGGGGGGCCTATATCTTAGAACCAACGTTTTTCTGGGCCAGGGCCTTCAACATCGTATACTTGTGATAGTAACATAAAGTTAACACAGGCGGGGAGCGAATGTTGCTAACGAATCCAAACCATAGCTACGGTAGCTGGTCATCACCTCGCGCTGACATCGAACGTGAGACTATCAGTTTCATCACCGTAGGCATAACCGTAACGTACGCCAATGGTAAGGTGATCGTAAACCTGTTAAGTTGCTTATTGTTATGAATTCAATAGGCCTAATATCACCATGTATGGTAGTGTTATACAAATGCACTGACGGTATATGTTTGCTACGGTTTTTGTTACCATATTACTACACTGGGGCATTTTAGGCCTAATTTACCGGTATTTGATTCTGTATACCGTTATAGGTAAACTTTATTTTTTTTCAATAAATTAAACCTAGTATTTATAGGTTCAAATAGGACACAAAAATCTCATTTTTATTAATTTACTGGTAGTCTGTTTGCTCGAATAGAAATAGAGGCCTGTCTTCTAATTCTGGCCTCCTTCCATTAAATGCACTGGCACGATGCACTAGTGAAATAAAGGGCCCCTGGGCCTATATTAGAGGATTTATGGTATGCAGGTTACCTTGTCAAGTTATTTTTTTTTTTCTTTTGGCTTGCCACGTAGTTAGCTAGCCAATATTTTAAAATGCCTTTTTATACCTTAACTGTTTTTATAATATGCCTGTTTATTGCAATGTAAAGCACGTTTAGTTGTTTCTAAGTATGAAAAGCCTAGCTAGCAAATTCACCCACTCTCCCACTTCAGTTTGTTTTCAGAATGATTAGATTTTAGAGGCGGATGCCATTACTGTGGCTCAACATTTAGAGGCAGAGTAAGGTGCAAATGTTCCTGGTTCCTGGCTGAAGCTTAGGACCTAAGAGCAATGTGAAGGGAGTGAATAGTTTTCCACTTCTCAATTTTTCAAAAATTGACAAACCAGTCCATGCCCGATGGCAGCCTCTGCTGCCAAAAAGAGATAAATTATTCTACCAAGGGCTCCCATGCCCTTTTGGCACACTGTAAAACAGAAAAAACATACCCAAAAGGTGGTGGGTATTATGACCACACGGCAGCATATTTTAGTGTCAACACTCAGGGCCAGTCACAGCAGGGGTACCCATCAATGCCTGGCCCATCACAAACAGAGCTCATTCAGATGGCCGGCCCATCACAGCAGAGCTCCTCAATGCCAGGCCCTGAGGCAGATGAGGAAAGATGTGAATGTGCCAGTACCACTCTTTGAAAGGTAGCAATGCAGAAGTGAGTGTTGGTTAGCCAGTATGTGCTAGTTGTTGTCATAGGATTCATTACATTTAATCCTAGATTTAAGATAGGAGACAAGGAATACATTTTTTTAATAAAGAATGTGCTTTGCAAGATGTTATCATGATAAAAATACTTAACATTTTTTTTTTTTTTCAGGCACTGGGTTCTTTGGAACCATTGCAGAACATTCCCTCCCCTATTCTGTACTTCCTTGTCATTGTTGAGCTTAGCCCAGACACTGGCTCATCAGGGATAATACCAGCTTTTTGACGGGCATAAGCTGTCCCGCGACTGCTGCCCTCATACAAGATGGCGTCCAGGGCCTGGGGCCACACCTTTCTCCGAGAGGCATATGAGTGCCATCAGATCAACACCATTCTCCATTCATTTGATGAGAGCACCATCAAGCTCAAATAAGAAGGTGTTTGTCCATTCTGTGTGCTACTTTAATCAGGAGCTTTAAGCATGTGTGCTGTTGAACACTGCCTCCATTGAAGTCCTAAAGGAACGGCTCAATATTTGAACCGGCCTTGGTTGACTTTTTTTCGAAGACCACAACATTCCCCTTTGGCCAACCTCATCAGTCTAGGATGATGGACTCCTGTAATGTCATGCGTGGGAGCAAGTCTGGGTGGAGACCAAGAATCAGAGGGACGCACTGCCAAACCTCTTGGGATTGTTGTTTGGAGATTTCTATGCCACCACATCCATCATGCCGCCAACAGTTTGCTGCCCCCCTTCCGGCCACACCTAGAAGCAGCTCTTTCTCCCGACCTACCACCACAGACCACCAGTGGGCTTCAGACCAGGCCGAAATACCTGATTGAATCTGTGAGTTTATGGGCATTTCAGGAACGAACCCAACAAACGGTTTGTGGCACATCGGTGGCTGTCGGCTTATGTTGGGGATCAGCACTCGCCGAATGTTGCCGGCATAGCAAGGATGCTCTTACTATGATTTCCTTAGCAAGGCAGACCAGACCCTCTACGAAGACATCCTACAGGATCTACAACGGACCATAGTGTTGGTGAGCGGGCAAAGGGCCAGGTATCAACTATTTTCCACCAGGATTTCTCTCCAAAAAGGAATGACACAGGTTGGTAAGGACAGAAAAGATTAGGGTGGTGAAGAAAACTTCTGGGTTCGAGATCTCAACACTAACCTCCAGCCTTGAGCGCTTACCTGGTGTCCTCCAATCCTCCAAGGAGTATGTGATGGTGTTCCAGGGTAGCCAACCGTTGTCGCACAAACTTGCATGACAAGCAGCTTGGAGTGGTCACCAAACTTCATGGCTGCTTTGTCAAGGGCTGAGCATCTTCACACCACACGCGAAGAAGCTCCTGGAGATGGATTCAGGGACAAATTGCTGCCTCAGGGAGTTTTATGTCGGGGACCGGTGCTGAGAAACTCAAGGCAGAAAATCCAAGTCATCCGATTGTGCTGGCATTCTCGACACAGTGAAGACTGCATACATGTCAACAGGCAGCCTACATGCAGAAAAAAAGCATGCCACTGGAACAGCAGGACCTACAGGCACTGTCTGCTCTGGACCCATTTGTAAGAGGGCCACTCAGAGACTGGATAACTGCTGAAGCGGCTGTCAGGGGCCAGGATGATCGGGCCACTTGGTGGTGCCACCCAGTGTGTGACGTGCCACTGGAAGTGGTGAAATTTAATGTGGATTCTACCCTTCCCCTGTACAGCGACGGTGACCAACATGGTGAATGGTGGGCAAAAGTGATGGACACTGGCAGGTACCCAGGCCTAAACCATGTGGTTTCGAGGGGCTCTTCTCCATTTCCACGGACCCATGGTATTAGAATCATCCATTTCAGTGCCATGGGAGACATAATTACCACAAAAGCAACCAAAATGAGCATGGCAACCTACAAATGCTATCCAGACACAAAATATGCCCTCAGGTCCAGGAGTCAGACGGCCATCCAGAAGTTTAATGAGAGATGATGTGAAGCTCTCCAGGGTCGATATAAGTTCTCTCTGCAAGGAACCATCCACACTGCAGGAACATTTGGGACAAGGCTTGCAGACAACAGGCCATGTTAAAAAAAAAAGAGAGGCAGGAAGAGTTTGAGTGCCAGCCATCAACCCAGTGGACGAGCAAAGCAGGAGACTGCAGTGGAGGAGGACAGGCAAGACCAAATTGAGGCACATAACCGCTCAAAGCGGGGGAAAAAGGCATGGAAGTCTGGTACCAGGCAAAAAAGGCAAAAAAGATTTGTGTGTACCTTACATGTTTATTTTTATGTCAAATTCTTAATAAACGAAGTAAAAAACAAAGAACTCGGCTTCAATTCTCAATTCCGCTTGTTCGGAAAAGAATCAAAGGACGAGTTAAAGGGGTTGTGTGAAAATTTGATAACCATCTCGAGCCTAAATAGTCCGCAACTTATTTGTGTTTTACTGGAATAACATTGAAGCATATGCAATATTATAATATATAATTATATATATATATATATATATATATATATATATATATATAATATATATATATATATTCGCGAGGGGGTTTTGGGTCCTTGTCACCTTATTTTCATCCCTGATGAGTTTGGCAACCCCTGTCGTTGAAACATGCTAGGGAGACGACCATAAAACTAACTATCAAACTAAAGATCAGACACATTCACTGACTTGAAGATTATGCAAGTAAAAGTACATTTCTCGCTAGAAAATGTTTTTAGAAACACGTTTAATGTGGAATTCTGTATATATATTGCAATATACGTAACCATTTCCCCAAATGCTGGGAGAACGTATCAACCCCTGTTGTTGCTATCCTCCATTAATTTAGATGGGCGGAAAGAAACGTGTATAGCATTTTGTGGTTTTTGGCATAAACATAACCCTAGGCGCACACTGTCACTATCTGCGCACACCCTTTCTGAAGGCTCTCTTCTCGCTCTCTCTCTTTGGTCCCTCCTCTCTCTCTTTCTCCTCTCGTATCGTTTTTGTGGAGCACGTTAATTGTCTGAGAACACTCCCATTCATGAATGCATTTGTTTACCATTTCGTTCTTTGGAGCATGGTTATTTTGGATTTATTCTCAGCTTTGGAGGAGGTGCTTCAAAGAATGCAAATTTTTCTGCGATAATCCAAAACCCAACTGAAAAACCACCCGTTTGGCTTTTGTCAAGAGACCCAGGGCGACGCTCACTTCGGGTTGTGCCGACCTACGTCATCCCTCACCACCTCTACTGTAAAAACACATGTCGTGAATGTTACTAATAGTTGAATGATAAACATTAAATAAATAATATAAAATGTAATAATAATAATAATAATAATTAATAATAATAATAATAATAATCATAATACGTGACAGTGTCACGAATTTTCGTGAGACCGGGTGAGACATAAGGGTCCCCCGTTAAGGTACGGCCAACACCAAAACGTTTACCCGCGTATCACGCCGTATAAAATCGGCAATTTTTTCCATAGGGAACCATTGGTTTACGCGCGTATGAGACGCGCCGTACCACGCGTTACACCGCGTATAAGCAACATTTTTACTCGCGTTAGGCGGTCATAATGAGGCGCGTATATATACGCGGCGTACGAGGAGTTCAAAAATATTTAACTTTTTACGCTCATACGCGCCCGCCAATAGCCAATCAGCGTTGAGCTGACAGGAACAAGAAAGAGAGGGCGTGGGTCGACGTGGCCGAGGAAACTGGCTGTCCTGGTAAGATCAGTGAATAATGTGTGTGTGTATTTTGCTTGGCTTCAGCTATCGGTTGTGTTCTACTATGAAAAAAGACGACGGCGTTTGCGTTTGCGACGGTCCTCGGACTCCTCGGACTCCCACAGCAAATAAAGCGCAGCGATGTTGGCGATGCCAGTCATGTTTCAGCAAAAGAAAAAATGGCCGGGGGGGGGGGAGTTTTGGGCAGTCTCATCTACGGCGCGTTACGCGCGTATCTGACCATTTTGTGACACAAAATGGTCCAAGCAACCATTTTTAGCTTTCGTTCACACGCGTACATGGTACGCGAGGTACGCGCTTGTGGTGTTTCGCGGCTTTAGCCAATGGGAATGAATGCTCAAGCGTCATATATTTGCCGTGGAGGGGATTACATTGTAATGACTGTAAAACTCCCTGCGACGAAAAAAGAAGCGCAAGGTCCTCCGTTAGCCAATGGATGAAATGCTCATAGCGTCTCTATGTGCAGCCATCGGGTCCCCGTTAGCAATGAGATGATGCTCATAGCGTCATATATTGCCGTTGGAGGGATTACAATTGAAACGAGTGGAAAACCCCATGCGGTCGAAAAAAAAAGCGCAAGGTTCCTTTTCGCGTCAGAAATCGAAGCCGAAAGTCACTGACCCGTTCGTCAAAAAATCGACGGCTCTCTCGGAGTGAGAATGTGTTGTTGCCCAACACCTCCGTGCCCGCACTGCAGCGCCCAATCGCAGGTCACGTCACATGAATGTGTGATGAGCCTTGGCGTGTGAGACCCCTGGACTGCCTGCAGTGAAAGAGCCGCCAGCCCCCACCAGCTCCTCCAGAAATCAACTCTTCATTCACGTGTGGTAGCATCAAGCTTTCACAAACCCGACCAGGTGAACTGTATAACACCACCAGGACGAGGCAGAGTTGTAAACCCCCTGATAAAACTTGAACTTGTAGTTTGATGGACTAACTGTGCATTCGTTAGTATCTCGAGACAGGTGTGGTTTAAGAGAACCTGAAGGAAGTGATGTGCTAGATACCTCTCCTTCCTAGTTAAATGTTTGAGTTTCTCTTGTTGTTTAATATTATGTTAAGGAGTCAGAGACATTTAGACATTGCCAGTGTGAGCAGAGTTTTGTTTATTATAATATAATGAGTGAGGAAAGGAAATCAGTTTATTATCATTCTGTAGGCCAGAAGAGAATCAAAAAGTCAATTCACTGTTTTACATTTGTTAACACTAGTAAAACAGTTGTTACTGTATATAGTAGCTTAACATAACACAGCAACAGTTTTCTTTTGCTGAGGAGAAGGAGATGTAATAGTATTGTTTTGGGAGTTCGCAATTAGGCCTTTAGGCTTTCCGTAGCTGCCTACCTGGTGTGTCCCTCGCTGTTACCCTGTACTGCTGTTGTGTGTACGCGCACCGACTGCAGTAAAGTCACGTCCTGCAGTAACGCCCAGCCTCTTTATTGTGTCTTCGCCCAATGTTACACAAAAGTGAAGTACATACAGCCGTGGCACACTGTTCTGGCGAGCTGCTGGTCGATGTCGTCGTCGCCGTGGCACGCTGTTCTGGCGGAGCTGGTGAAGACGGCAAAAGCAAAGCCGGGGATCCCACGCGAGTCGTACCAGACAATGCACTCAGGCGGCCGAGCAGGCTACTTGCTGGCAAAGTCGTTGGAAACTCTTCTTGCTGAGTCGAGGCTGACTAGCTTTCCGTTGTCTCCTCGTTGAGAACCCTAAACGAGTCTCTTCTGTAGTTGCCACATAACTCACAAGCTACTTTGCTGGTAAAATGTCCATAAGACTCACTGTCGTGCAGTCCAAAAGCACATATTTACCGCTAAAAGCCTAAACTTCAAGTTTATTACCACTGTATGAGCCATATTAAATGTGCTTTGTTTTCGTGTAATTTATCCCCGTGCACTAGGGGGCTGTGTGGTTCAGTTTGACTAGGGTCAGCAGAGTGAGGCAATTTAACCTGATTGAACCTGATCACAGTTGTTGTTTGATGGGGGAAGCAAACATTTTTCGACTTGTGCCGTGTGCCCCGTGTCCCCGGTGTGTTAATGTATCTTTACTTTGGGTGAGGAATTCGGTTTTTATTGTTTTGGTTACATGTTATTTTGAGTTAGAATTTATTGCGGCTGTGGTGTTATTGGAAAGGAAAATAAACACCAGCCAAAATAAACTGACTTCATTCTTTGTTTTTGCGGTAATTGGAGCGCGCTGGGCGCGCACGTCGGAAACTATAACAGAAATCAACAACCAGTACTACTAAGTTTAGGGCTTATCAGTACAACACCACTTATTACAACTATCACTCACAGGCCATTTTTTACTCCTCGCTCCACTGACAGCATTTCTTCTAGCATCCAGGTCTGTTTCGGTATCATAGGGATCTGAATCTGTCACAGCTTTGTCTTCTCTGTCGGCTCTAGCTCTTCAGCTGACTTGACAGGATTTGGCGCTGTGGCGTCTTCGCATTCTGAGCTTACAGAGACCTCGATCTGACACTCTCCTCTTCAGTAGGCTTTCCAGATACTCCCGGTAGGGCTACGAGACTGGCCCACTCTATATCAGACGAGAATCTGTAATCTCTGGACTTCTTCTCTTTGACTCATGTTCTGTTGTCTTTGACTTGTACGGTTAAACGGGTTCTTGGTCTCACAGGGGTTTCTTCACATGCCTGATCGACTGGGATCCTGACAGACTGCCCAATAGGTAAGATGTGTTCACGATGGATGGTCCTTCACCGCCTTGGCCTCCCTCAGGTTTTACACGGAATACAGGTCAATTCTGCATCTTTCCTATAACTACTTGGGGTATGGAACTCCAATGGCTTTCAAGCTTGTGTTTCCCTTTGAGTCCTAGATTATTCGGAAGAACACGGTTTCCCTCCTGTATGTTCTGATAGCTGACCTTCTGATCATAGCCTCTCTGTTTCTCAAGTGAGTCTTGTCTGCAGCTTGACTAGCAAGTTTGGTATGCTCTTTGCAGGTCACGCTTCAGGCTTTCCACATTATTGGTAATGGTTTCTCCCCTGAGTCCATCTTTGGAGGTTCAAAGCACAGGTCGACAGATAGTCTAGCTTCCCTACCGTACATTAAGTAATAAGGAGAGTTTCCCGTCGCTCACTTTTTGTGCTGTTGTAAGCATGCACTAATGAAGGTACATGCTGCTCCAGGACCTCTTCTTCTCTTGGCCTAAGTACCAAGCATAGAGAGCAGAGTACCGGTTGAAACGCTCTGGCTGGGGATCCCTTGAGAATGATACGGAGTCATTCGTGATTTCCATATTGCCCAAAGTTGTTAGCAGCTCTCTTATCAGTTGCGACTCAAAATCTCGCTTCCCTGGTCGGAACGAATCCCTAAACAGGCAAGCCATAGTGGACAAAAATACTTCTCAACAAGGATCTTGGCTACTGTCAGAGCTTTTCTGATTCTTCGCAGGAAAGGCTTGAGCATTCTGGTATAGTGATCGGTCACTACCAAGACGTTACCTAAATGCCTCTGGAATTTGATTCTATTGACAAAAAGTCAATACCACACCAGGTCCATAGGACCACTGGCTGGTGATCTGAAAATTAGCCATTTTGGGCAGTAGAATTTGCTCTTAGGAGTTCAGTGACCCTTTCCACTCTAAGTGGCCCATTTCGTCATGAAGAGAATGCAACACTACTTCTCTGAACTCAGCAGTAGCACAAGCTGTAGTACCTCCTCTGCAGCTTTTCTTGCTTGCTCGTATAGAAGTCCATCTCTCATCACAAGTTTGCCAATTCCCTCTTCATCAGAAGCACCTCTTGGGTGTAGATCTTTGTTGCTTTGGCCAGACTCCCTGTTTCACTGCCTCACCCACATGTCGGATCACACTATCCCTCTTCTGGGCAGCCATCAAGTCAGAATTTGACAGTTGCTCCAGTGAGTTCAGGTGTATCTGAGATTGGAAAGCATACACATCGGGAATACACGGCTGTGTGAAGCTCCTAATGTTTTCAACATATTCTGGGGGGAAGTAATACAAGGATTCCTCGACTTGTATCCGCCGAAATATGGACTTCACCACATTGGAGACATGCTATCCCACTCTCAAGGGGACAAATGAATGCAGGTTTTTTTTTGTCCTCCTCTGCCATGGCAATCTGGGTAGTAGCCGCTGCGTAGATCGAGGACAGAAAACCATTTGCTCCCAGTCAAAGCAGTCTAATGCATCATCTATGCGAGGAGTTGTGTACTGGTCTGGAATCGTAGGGCTGTTGAGGGTCCTATAGTCAATGCACATTCTGACATGCCCGGTTTTCTTTCTGGCTATCACAATTGGCGATGCATACTGGCTACGTGACTTCCTTAATTTTGCCATTCTTCAACAACTTCATGCAAGTCTGCTTACGGACATCGTCAATATCTGCTGCAGCTAGGGCGTCTTGAACGTTCTCTGAACGGCTTTGTTCTGTCATCCTGATATGATGTTCAACATCCTTTGCCAGGCCAACATCCCACTCATGAAATGAGAATACTCTAGCTCGCTCACATAGTTTTTGACGGAGTCGCTCTTTCCATTGACGTGTAATGGCGAGTCGCCAAACTGGATCAGTTGAGGGTCTAACTCTGTTGGAACAGTCACGGCCCCAGTTTTAACTTTCAGAGATGGAACGACTGAAATCAGCATGGCTTAGGCTGTCCTAAAGACGGTTCCAACTGGGATGACTGTGTCCTTCAGAGAGACTCATTCTGGATAAGAAACGTGAGGTGATCTTCATCCACTGCGGTACTCGGCATGAGCCATGAGGCTTGCAGCAGTACTCCAGATGGTTAATGGAACAGTGGGTGAGGCTCTTCGACCATCAGCAGGTTCTTGATTCAGAGGCTTCGTCAACTTCTACTTCACCAGATGGCACAACATTCACCACCGGAGGTAAGGTAAGTGAGCCTGGGCCCATCCACTTCACATATCCCACTTCATCCTCTTCACCCCCAGTGGTTGGCTGGACTGTGTGCACGATGGATTTATTTGCTTTTATGCCAAGTGTATGAGTAATGTCCACTCCTGTGGTGTCTTTACAGAGTCTAGACAGTCTCTGGAACAGGTTATCATCAGTTCCTAGGATCACAGAGGTCTTCTCAGAACTTTGATAACTTGGGCATATCAGGGCCAGGACCTAAAGTGTCTCCTTCAAGCCTGTGACCTTCGCAGGAAACTCTATCTCCACTACGACAAATCCGAGGTAGGGATAACTGGTGTCGCTTAGCCCCTATATCGCCAATCCTGACACTGGCTGGATTGGTACATCAGGTAAGTGTCGCTTGTACCAGGTCTCAAAGATAATGGTGACTTGTGAGCCACTATCAAGAAGTGCATCGCAATGTTGGTCATTTATCTTCACTGGAATGATTGAAGAGGGGCCAATCAGTCCATGAGGAATGTCTCTTCTCAGTAGGGCTGTCAACGAATATTCGAGGTTCGAATATTCGTTCGAATATGTATCCAAAAACGCGAATTCGAACGTGAAAATTAATATTCGAATGTGAAAAAACACTCCCGCGGTACAAGCGCCTCTATCTGCTTTGTGAATGAGCCCCTGTCTGTTCGCGATGTCCCTCGTTTTAAAGTAAGGAAATGCCCAGCGAAAGCCGCCGCCCACCAGCCTTCTCAACGAGAGACGGCAAACATAGAACACATACTGTACAAAGTAATCTGATAGGCTACTTAGGGCCTACAGCGTAATTCTGATAGGCTACGACTGTACGTGCATGTGCGCGGGAAGTTGTACGTGATCTGATACTGTACGTACTGTACGCATACGCACATACCCGGAAAATGTAAACCAATCACAGCAACGCAAAAACCAAAAACAGCTACGTCATGATTATATGTGAAAAACCGTTATCAGAGGAAAAATGGCTGAAAATACAGAACACGTCGCGGCTGCATCAGAGTCGGGGAGGGAGATCATAACCCCCCGCAACCTTACAAGTGCCGTGTGGAGGTTTTTTGGCTTTTGGGCTCAGCGGGGAAAAATTGTTGAGCCAAGGCATAAGGTTATTTGCAAGCTGTGCAAAGTTGAATTGGCCTACCACTCGACAACCAGCAACATGCGGGCAACATCTGTCCACGGGCGCACCCCGGGTGAGTTCTCGGCAAAGTGTCCGAGACAGCTTTTTTTTTTTTTCATGAATCCGAACGGTGCGTAGTGCTGTGGCCCTTTCGCTGACATGGTGGAAGACGTAGGCGACATGCATTTTTCTTTATCGATTTTAATAGGCCTTCTCGATAAATGGTAAGCAAAGCAAGGAACGTTACCACTAGCATACTTTGTAACATTCAGAAGCGGGCGTCTTCTTCAGATTACTATAGTTTGCGCGCTTGCAGGTGTGGTGGTGAAATGCAAGCCATACAAAAGTTGTGGCTTTTCATGATTAGGCCTCCACGTTACTGGGCTGTTTTATAGGATATATTATATATCCCACTAATTTGAACCATGGTTTTTGTCGCATTATTGACATATTGACGGCAACTGCGTAAAATAGGCAACCAGATATTCGAATAGTTTGAATTCGTGATTTTTTTCAAAACGAACATTCGAATGTCATTTTTGAGCAATTTTGACAGCCCTACTTCTCAGCGTGGTTATCTGACTTTTCTTAGCTGAGCACACTGTGGGACGGTTTACTGGTGATTCACCCTGTTTAGCCTTCTTTAGCAAGTGGATCAACTTCTGGATCACTTTGGCCTGATTCTCTGCATTGTGGCATTTAGCAGGGAAATGGCCTTTTTCACTAGCGATAACAAAAGTTCCCATCTGAGTCGTTAGATGGTTGCCTTCTATTATCACTGTGGGCTGGTCTTGATGACTCTACACTATGAACTGCAGCAGGGGATTCAGAGACTTTAGGCTTTTGGCCTGCCATTTGCTTTTGCAGGTTCTTCACTTGTTTTTTCAAGGCAACTACTTCATCCTCACCGTCCATCTCTAAGGTGGGCACTGTTGTCAGCGACCTTGGGTCTTTGCTATCTGCTACAACTTGGCTTTGCAGTGTTCTCATGGAGGTGAACATTGACTTGAGTTCTTGAACTTCAGATCTCAAATGCTCAACGTCTTCCATTCTACTGTCCGTAGCAGGGTTAGCATGGACTCTCTGCACAGATGTGTTCAGCTTCATTCTAGAGGTTTCATACTCTTCTTCACTCCGGATCTCCCTCAGCAGTTCCAAGAATGATGGAGGGTTTTCCTTCCTTTCCCTGAGTTTGAGCTGAGCAAGCATCATATCGGAATGGACAGCACCTCTCAGCAGCTGCTCCACTCGAGCACGGTCAGCACGGCCTGTAGGGAGACCTTCGCGATGAACTACCTTGGACAACGACAACTCTAAACGCCTAAGAAAGTCAGACAACTTTTCCTTTGGCTGCTGCTGTAACAACCTAAAGGCAAAATACAGGTCTTCACCTGTCTCAGCAGACCAAAAAGCACTCTCAATGGCTTCTAAGCACTGAGCCGGGCTAACCTCTGGATCAGCAGTCCGCACAGCCTTTACAACAGCTAACGCAGGACCTTTCAGACTTTCAATGAAACGCTGTTGTTTCTCCTTAGGGGAACACTCGCTTTCCTCAACCATCAGTAGTGCATGCTCTAACCAATGCTCAAGAGACTCTTCTCCAACTGGAGTTGGCAATGTACCGGAGAATACTCTCAGCCGACGGTAACTGCTGTTCTCGCTTGATGGTTTCCCCATCTTAGTCAACAAATCTCCTACCGCACGAATAATAGATTCCGCCGAGCCACCCGCTGGCGGATCATCTAACAAACCCTTGAACGGGCTAGAGAAAGCACCGTCACCAGGAACAGGATTATCAGAAGCAATAATGTTCCTCCACTTTTCAGTCTTGCCAGCCGGCAACAGGTCCGGAGGGACTTTGATGGGGACCACCACTTCCTTACACTCGCATAGCACTTTTAGTAGATTCAGCTTCAGACTGAGTGTCTGTCCTCTCACTCGCACTTGGCCTAAGCTAAGCTAGGCTTTGATGTTTCCCATAGTTTCTTCAATCTGGGCATTCTCTCTATCTTCTGGAATCACCACCATACGGCATGGTCTTCATCCAATTCTTCTCTTCTGCAACAGACTTCAAACTCTTTAACTAATTCTACAGTGCTACTCTGTGACTCGATTTTCTTTTAGGCTTTTAGCTTCTCAATAAACTATTTGAACTATTGGAATTTCTTTGAAAAACTAAAAAAATATATTTAGACAGCTAATGCCACCAGCTATTAGCATCAAATTACTAATTAATTTATTTATTCCCGGACGAGCCCCCATTTTATGTAGCGCCCCCTAGCGTGTCTAGCTTTTAGTGTGGAGTGCGCTCCCGAATTCTGGCGAGAGATCTATCTCTCTAACCGTGCGTTCACACCAAACGCGAAATTTGTCGCCCGTTCGCGTTGTCGCCGAAGTTTTGTCGCGCCACACATCATAATCTGTCGCTGTGCAAGTTTTGTCGAATCTGTCGCGCTACCGGTACGCCCGATCTCGTCTTGATCTCGGAAGCTAAGCAGGGTCGGGCCTGGCTAGTACTTGGATGGGGAGACCGCCTAGGAAAACCAGGTGCTGTATGCTATGAGTGCTCTGCGTCTGCGAGATACCGTCCCCAGCTATGTGTAAATAGTGGGTAGATGGCACCCAGCCTTGAAAGGCAACCCATCTAGGAGAAGGCTACTTCAAACAATAAACCAAAGATGTTGCTCGCGTCTCTTCCGATCCTCACAAGGGAAACGAACAAAGGGCGGATAATAAGGCTATAATGACTGAAACGGCCAGAGTAGGATAGTGAGGAGTTGCGCCCCACAGTCCTTAATTAGCATTGTATAAAGTCTAACAATGGAGAAACCAGCTGGAGACGACGTTGGACGACATAGAGAGAGAGAGAGCGCCACAACTTGACTCCAGGTCCTCCATTTCACAACCATGTCCGACATTGCATGTCTTTACCTTTTTAAAGACAAGCATTTAAAGACAAAAGCATTTAAAGACAAGCATTGCATGTCTTTAGCTTGAGCGGGAAGTGAACGCTACGTCACTCAATGAAGTGTGAACGCTGATTGGCTGTAATCACGCGTCATCACGCGAAATTCGCGTCAAAGTTGAAATATTTGAACTCGAGCGAATCTGTCGCGCCACAAATCCACGTGAACGCGCTCACCAGAAGACGGCGAAAGTGTGGCGCGACAAAATCAACATTTGTCGCCAGTTTTCTCTCGCGAAAAATTTCGCCCGATACGCGTCTCTACGTTCACTTTGTATGGGATCTTGTCGCCCCGTCGCGTTTGGTGTGAACGCACGGTAAGGTTAGTTGATGCACTAATAGTAATTCACTAAATGTATTCAAATTTGTTAAATTAAATCAAGCTTTTACATGAACCTCACTATTTTAACCTTGTTAAATAGCTAGTCACATTACCAGTGTAATAAACAAATTAAATATTATATAAATCAGTATCCTTTAAATGGGACTACTGTAAACTTGTAAACAAATAGTTTCTATCAACACATCAGTAACAAAATACCCAATGATATACACAATATCCAAGAGAAATATGTTTGAACTATTTACTGAAAAATTAGACACACACATACACATATATATCGTTTAAATTTCTTGGTATTCGCTCAAACGGTGCAGTCCTAAACTAAGCCGGCATTTAATTACCTAAATTAAATGGGTACCAAACCAGTTGTCATGGGAAGAGATGCAGGCCTGTAGCGTTGCTGGGGAGCGGAGAGACCTTAAACAGGAGTGGCCGTTTTGCGCCGTGGCGCAGCAAACAAAATAATTAGGTCCGTAGTGCTGGTCGATGTTGTCCTCGCCGTGGCACGCTGTTCTGGCGAGCTGCTGAAGACGGCAAAGCAACTCGCCGTGGCATGCTGTTCTGACGAGCTGCTGGTCGATGTCGTCCTCGCCGTGGCATGCTGTTCTGGCGAGCTGGTGAAGACGGCAAAGCAAAGCCGGGGATCCACGCGAGTCGTTCCAGACAATGCACTCAGGGCTTCCGAGCAGGCTACTTGCTGGCAAAGTCGTTGGAAACTCTTCTTGCTGTGTCGAGCTGACTAGCTTTCCGTTGTCTCCTCGTTGAGAACACTAACCGAGTTCTCTTCTGTAGTTGCACATAACTCACAAGCTACTTGCTGTAAAATGTCCATAAGACTCACTGTCCGTGCAGTCCAAAAGCACATTTACCGCTATAAGCCTAAACTTTAGTTATTACTACTTATTACAACTATCACACACACGCCATTTTTACTCCTCGCTCCTTCCACCCTTTCTTCACCCTTCCACGTCTTTCTTCCTTCCACGTCTTTCTCCCTCTTTCCCCACGAACTCTCCACCCCCACGAAATCTCCCCCCGACGTCTGATTGGTTCTTACTCCAAATACATATATGAATTTAACTTAAGACATTTTATAATACATGTAAACATTATTTAAACATTTTTAGCATTTAGAAAAACCTGTATGAAAGTAAAGTAAACAAAATAAAATTACAATTAAGAAACACTGAAATACCCCAAATTCCCATAGGGCTACACATGCTTTTGACATGAAACGTACGCATTTGCGCGGTCAGCGATCCGCTAACAGGCTTTGGTTCTCTGGGTTGCAGAGGCTTTAGTGTTTCCTTTTCTAGTTATATTGTCCTTCTTCTCGTCATAGCTCTCCAGGAGAACCTGGAGTTCCAAATCATTGAAATAAGCGGCCCGTTTTGCCATTTCGATCAGGGTTTCCATGATCCATACATCACGTCTTTATAGGTTGAGCATGGACGCTCACAACCCTGTGTTAATCAACCCCGTGTTGATTGAACTAATGCATAACCGGTGTTGTGGAACCGACAGCGCTTAGTTGGCACAGGCTCAATCAACCTAGAGTTCAGCGTTGTGTTTGTTAAACCTCTGTTTGTGGAATACCCCCCAGTACTCTTTAGGATAAAGTTGCGTAACCTACTGTATATTCACCAACCGCAGTGCACGTAAACATTGCCTTGTATGTGCCAACTGCTATCATGATTAATGATCAAGACATCTATAGCATTCATAGTTCTATGACTGTAGACAACGATGGATGGAATAAGAGGACTGTGTGGTGAGAAACGTTAAAAGGCTTTTAGGTAGAACTATCTCAATCACCATGGAAAATATATATGATTCTGATTGGTTAGACTGATCAATAGTAAAAGAAAAAGTACACCTTGATGCGATCAAAATGACTGTCGCGTTTTCACAAAGTCTGAAATGTGGCCGCATGTGTATAGCTTCAATCTGTGAATACCTACTCCCGAAGCAACACATCACATCATACACAATCATCACACCATTTCCCTTTATGAAAATGTGACAGCAATTTTATTAGTGGAATTCACAGTATCTGTGATTACGTATTGTTAAGTAGGCATTCTTATTTTATATTATATTTGAATACGTAATTTTTAGCTACCATCTTGACCACAAGTTAGTTTTAATTTCTTTGTGTGTCTAATTTCAAAATGTTTGATTTTCCTCATACTTTCCCGAAGTTAAATAACTTACCGACCTGCATGTTGCTCTTTAATAGTTCTCGTTAGGGCCCAGTTCTAGGACTGGTATGGGTTGGGAAATGTATCTGAAGAATGCTAATTACGATACAAAATAAGATTTGTAATAAATATAGAAATCAGAAAATGACAACAGACAAGTTATTGTTACAGCCTTTAACTTGTCTGGTACAAAGTTGTTGGGATGGACAACAGCTTGTTGTGGAAGGTCTGTTGAACACACATTACATATCCAATAAAAGTGTTAATGATAGCCGTTGGCATTTACAACAAACACATTGTGCTGGATGACGTGGAGGGCCTCTTGACCTCCAAAAAGTCTGTACCTACTTGGGCACTGGCTAGAGCCTTCCTCCATCCATCCAGGTCTTCAAGGTACGGTAGATATATTTTTTATACTGATGCACCATCACTTCATTTTGAGTTCAAGGGTGTGCAATAGGTCCAGAATCTCCCTAAAGTACCCTTCGTCATCCCCCAGCGCCTGCTCCTGGTGAACCAGGTCCCGATACTGAGCCTTCAGAGAGCCCAGAGAGACAGGAAGGGAGCCATGGCGACGGTACTGGTCCAGACACACTGGGACCATGGCCAGCATGGTCTGGAGACCCTAGAGGACGGACACACTGTTTGCTTATGCAGGGGATCGATTAGGACACATCAGAGAACTGAAAAGCCAGTTGTCTTAAAAGAGTTTTCACAAAATGCACATTCAATATATAATTACTTCAATATATAAATACATCGGTATAAAATACCAGGGGTTCTCAAACTTTTACTGTGGAGAAGTTGCAGAGACTCTGCCAACCAGGTATTTTGCACTAATGTAACACTGTGACGAGTTATGCACCATGGGATCCCCTGATTGTATCTGGGCTCTCCTCTGGTGCATCACAACCTGTGTCATCCCGTTAATGGTCGTAAGTTTGCAGACAGCACTCGGCATCCATGGCTAAAACGTGGCCATCAAATTTTCACTGGTTTGTAGCATTATTGTGTCAGCTGTTCTGAGAGTGCATTTACATTTACATTTTGGGCATTTAGCCGAGTCTAACCAAAGCGACTTACAATATGTCCATTAATCATAAGAAGTGAAACAATGTATCTCTGTCGGTACAGTAAAGATGTTCATAGAACCAAATGCAAGTACTAAAGATCGCTAGGTAAACCCATTCTGCATACAGCAGTGATAGCCAGCTAATGGAACTGAGTGGCCCTCCGTCAGCGTTAGTGAGTTTGAGTTGACGTCTCTGTACGAGACCGTTCAGATCTTAGACCACTCCTGGATCATTTCAGATTTTTCCATCAAGGCATCTGATTGGTTCAGGAAATCAATTTAGGCTCTAAATCACATTTACAGGAAAAACAAAAACATCTCAAACGTGACAAAACAGAAAAGGAGGAGCAGAGAGGGAGGAGGGGAGAGGGAGGAGCAGGAAGGGAGCAGCAGAGAGGGAGGGGAGGTTTCTTCGGTTGCATAGTTTCTAGATACTTTGCTCTCCTGCCGTCTTTAAAGGTGCTCTTCCAACTACCTTCTCTCTCCAGTCATGATCAGCAGAGTCCAGCAGCTCTGGAACGAGGCTGCACCAGCGGCCCTCCTGCAGTCCGGCATGCAGGGACCCCTTGGAACACTGGTCCAGGGACCCCTTGGAACACTGGTCCGGGGATCCCTTGGGATGCGGGTTCATGGACCCCTTGGAACGTGGGCCCAGGCGGTCCGGTGTCTCGTCTGTGGATACCTTGGAGTGCAGCTCCTTTTGAATAAATGTTCTTATGGTTTACGTGTGTAAGGAAAAATACAGACCCATTATCATTATTATCCATTTTTCTGCTGCATTGGGTTTAAGTACTTGTGGCTTTACACTGGTTTGCAAGACCCGTCCCTACATTGGGTTTATAGTGACAGAAATCATAACATAAAACCACTATTTAAGAGGTGCTGTAGGTAAGATGGTTGTAAAGAGAGAGAGTGATAAAGGAGTGGAAGAGAGGACCCAAGGGCTGATTATGGTCCCACGTTCTCGCAACACAAGGACCACGCAGACGCTTCGACGAGGTCTGAACCTGTTTTGGATCTGCGTCGGGTTTTTGTGAGCAGATCAATCACAGCCCCTGCTGCTGCGTCGCCTCGACGGAGGGTTACAATTTTTGGGAGGTGCATGTCAGGCCCTTGCGGTGGACACAAGGAGGATCCGCAAGGACGTAACAGGTCTGTAACACCCATGCGTTGCCTGAACGTGGGACCATAATCAGCCCTTAAACTTAACTACAGCCCCTTTGATGTATTGAAATTAGTGCTGTCAGTTTAACGCGTTATTAAGGGCGTTAACGCAAAACTATTTTAACGGCGTTCATTTTTTTATCACGCGATTAACGCTCTTTTGGCTTGGCAAACCTAATTTTTTTCAACTGCTGTCTATCAACAACTAGTCACGTTAGAAAAACTACAACACCATACCGGATCTAGCTACACCGGAAACAAAAAAAACAAGCACGCCGCACAAACTTGTTGGGGCAAGCAAGGATACGGAGCGGGGTGAAAAACACCTTAAAAGTGTGTGTGTGTGTCACTCTGTTTGAGCCTGCACAAGAGTTCAATGTTGTCATTAGCTGTTACGTCTTTCTGACCAATCGCAGTTCAAGGCCCACCTGGGCTGTACCACTTCGGGAGGGGCCTCTCAGTTACTCCCCTCTAGACAAAATCGACTTGGTTATGACATTGACAGTTTGTAATTGTTGCGTCTGTTGATTGAGAGGTTGCGGGTGCACAGCTCAGGCTGCCTGACGGCGCTGTAAGGAATTTTATAAACGCAATATTGTTATCCTTCAGTAATCAGCCCGACAGCCCAGAAATGTTAACGGCCCACCGGGAATTCTCCGGGAAGCCTTCTCGACTCTCCCGATTACCACACAGCCACCGTGTGTGTGTGTGTGTGCGTTATTCGATAGCCATGTGTTTAGGCCTACGTACGGTAGGAATATTCATACTGGTTTAAATAATGAATGTTATAGTATTTCCCATATTTGCTGAGCAAGAGCTTTGTTCGAAAGTTCAGTGATTGAAACAAATGAAAGCCTTGGCTATTGAAGTTTTACGGTAGGCCTAACGCTGTCATGCACCTACCCGATGTCAAGTGGACCGGGTTGAATACACTGCGGATCTCTCTTCTTATATCAATCTTGCCAAATGTATTTTATTACTGTCCTTCTCAACACTCTCTGACCTCACTGAAAGCCTAGTAGCACGAAATGAAGGGATATTTAGAATAGAAAAAAATGTGCGATTAATCGCGAGTTAACTATGACATTAATGCGATTAATCACGATTAAATACTTAATCGGTTGACAGCACTTACTGAAATATAGTCAAATAAATAACATGACCATTTTAAGTAGGCCAACAACGATGTTCTATTCAACTTTTTTGACCCTTCTTGCATAAATAAAGAAATATATTTTTTATTTTAACACATTGTTCTCGCAATTAATATGATTAGCTTGATGGTCATGATCAATTCATTTTGATGATAAAACAAATACAAATAAGCTCATTCATTATCTGGTCACGTAGCTCCAATATGTTTGTGCATGTGATGATCCTAGTACCTCCTCAGTGATCAGATCATACAGCAGGGTAACGATGCGGACCCTGACAGATCCTCCCTGGTCTTCTCTGAACACCTCTGACAGCACCTGCAGCCCCCCATGGGAGAGGAAGTGGCTTTGGGCAAAGGGGAAGTGACGTAACAGGGATGCGAGTGCAAACAAAGCCTGAGAGTGGGAAGAGGACAAGGAGAAGGTCAATGGGTGGCAGCGTAGTGGACTGTACTGTGTGTATAAACAGGGTGGTTATACTAATACTTTACTACCTTCTTTTTGACACTGAGGGGCCGCTGTGTACCAAGTAATGTCAACAGCTTCTGGAGGCCTCCTCTCTCCATTGCCTCCACCTGAACTGTAGGGTTACTTTGTGTGTGTGGAGGGGGGGGGGGGGGGGGGGGGGGGGGGGCGAAGCAAGATGGAAAAGTAGTATTCATTGTTAAATTTCATTAAATCCTAATATTTTGAAGCCTTACCATCTAAGATCTATGGAAGCAATTTCAGTCAAGATAAAATAAACATGGAGTCATCCAATTTAAAATGAAATAATTATTAAAATAAATAAGAATTTTCTAAAATTGCAATAAAGTGGACACCATTTTGTGTGGCACAAATTATTTTTAGCTGTCCTCTATAGTAGCTGTCCTCTATATAGCAGCTCACCGAGTCCTCTCTATAGTAGCTCACTGTGTCCTCTCTATAGTAGCTGTCCTCTCTATAGTAACTCACTGTGTCCTCTCTATAGTAGCTGTCCTCTATAGTAACTCACTGTGTCCTCTCTATAGTAGCTCACTGCGTCCTCTCTATAGTAGCTGTCCACTCTATAGTAGCAGTCCTCTCTATAGTAGCAGTCCTCTCTATAGTAGCTGTCCTCTCTATAGTAGCTGTCCTCTCTATAGTAGCTGTCCTCTCTATAGTAACTCACTGGGTCCTCTCTATATTAGCTGTCCTCTTTATAGTAGCAGTCCTCTATCGTAGCTGTCCTCTCTATAGCAGCTCACTGTGTACTCTCTACATTAGCTGTACTCTCTATAGTAGCTCACTGTGTCCTCTCCATAGTAGCTGTCCTCTCTATAGTAGCTCCGGTGCGGGTCTTCCTGTTATTAACTCTAGATAATAACAAACTCTAGATAATAAATCTGAACATTGACCTCCTCACTAGCGGTTAAGTTCCTTGCTGCAGCTGTCCTCTCTATAGTAGCTCACTGTGTCCTCTATATCGTAGCAGCTCTCTCTATAGTAGCTGTCCTCTCTAAAGTAGATCACTGTGTCCTCACGGTAGAAGCTGTGCTCTCTATGGTAGCTCACTGTGTCCTCTATATCGTAGCAGCTCTCTCTATAGTAGCTGGACTCTCTATAGCAGCTCACTGTGTCCTCTTTATGGTAGCTGTCCTCTCCATAGTAGCCCACTGTGTGCTCTCTATAGGAGCTGTCCTCTCTATAGTAGCTCACTGTGTCCTCTTTATGGTAGCTGTCCTCTCCATAGTAGTTCACTGTGTCTTCTATAGGAGCTGTCCTCTCTATAGTAGCCGTCTTCTCTATAGTAGCTGCTGCTCTATAGTAGCTCACTGTGTCCTCTCTGTAGTAGCTGTCCTCTCTATAGTAGCTCGCTGTGTCCTCGGTATACTAGCTGTCCTCTCTATAGTAGCTGTCCTCTCTATATTAGTTTACTGTGTCATCTCTACAGTAGCTGACCTCTCTATAGTCACTGTCCTCTCTATAGTAGGTCATTGTGCCTGCTCTATAGCAACTGCACTGTGCAAAAGTGCACTGTGTCCTCTCTCTCTATAAAACTGCAAAAGTTATCTACAAGAATTGCATCTCTGAAACAACTTGAATACGTGAGTCCAGCAAAAGAGATAGGGTGATAGAGATTTGCTCCTGGGTGGTATCGCGACAGTGGAGCTGAAATGCCGTTCAAAAGCTTTGGTTTTCTGAACTAATTATCGCTCCGGTGTGGGTCTTCCTGTTATTAACTCTAGATAATAACAACTCTAGATAAGAGAAACATGACCAATGGCATGCCCCCCCGGCTAAATTTTTTTTGTACCCTTTACATTGGAATGCATGAATCTGGTGCACTTTGAGAGGAGAATATGTACTTAAAACAGGACTCAAACAGTCCTGTGTATTACTGTAGATGGGATTATTGGTGTTGTAACTTTGCCTTTTGTGTCTTCATTTACAGATTTTTATATTTTTGTATAGTAATATTTAAGCAAAAAATGCAACAACGCAAATATAATTTGCCCAATTTATTTACAGATTTTTGCCTAATGCTTAAACACTAAACATGGTTGCTATGCCCAAAGCATAACTGTTTTTTACATAAGACACTTTGTTCAAAAATGAAATCTCCTGCAACAATCAAGCTAACATTTATTTGGGTCACAACCTGGACTATCAGAATATGTGTGCTGCAGTGATGTCGTTTGAATGTAGGAAATTATCAATTAGACAGTAAAAAAAAAAGAAGCAAATAATATCTCAATTATTTATTGATATGACACAAAAAAGGCAAATTGATTAAGCTTGTTATTGCTTCAAACACTTCTTCTTAGTCTTGGGAGCCAAAAGTGATGAGAAAATTATAAAATAAATATAAGTTATACATAATAGAAACTATTCATGATCTTTTAAGAAGTCCTTAGGTTTTTCCCCTGCATTTATGCTAATGACCACATGCTTACAGGCGATTAGCATAAATCCCTAACCAAGGCCCCGTCCACACGAACCTGGGTATTTTTGAAACCAAACTTTTATGGACCCCGGTTAAATTTTTTTTGCGTCCACACCACCGGTTTCATAAAAAATAACTCCGTCCACACGAGACCGCAAATCCGCCTCAAACATGCATTCCAAAGCAGTAGGTGGAGATAGCACTCCAAACAGGAAGGCCATTTAGCCAATCACAAGGCTGGAAAAATTCATACCGGAAAAACAACAATGGCGAACCGAGGCCGGGCAGATTCCTTCGTGTGGACAGACAGCGAAGTTGAGTTACTTCTCACTGTTACTCATGAATTTAAAATAAGAAGAATTCAAGAAAATGTGGATTGGGAGTCGTGTCAGTCCAAGATGATAATCTGATGATCTGATGATAGTCAAGTGATACATTGGTCTCCATGGATACTACTTATACTGTTTACCGTCGCACAGTGTGACGTCAAACAATGTCGACAAGGAACCAAAAAACTGCGGTTTTCCTGTCCACACGTGTCTGCTGAAACCGGAGTTTTCGAAAAGTTCACCCTGGACTCCGGTTACAAAAAACTCCGGTTTCAGGAGCCGACAACTGCAGTTACGTGTGGACGAACGGCGAAACCGTGTAGAGAAACACACAGTTTCAAAAAAACCGGGTTTGTGTGGACGGGGCCTAAAATACGTGATGAAAACGGATTTTATATGGCAATAAAGAACAAAATCGGATCTAACAGTATGGATTAATTTTTCAAAGTTCCTGAAAATACCTAGGCTATAAATTCCTGACTGGATATAAGCTCCTGTAAAGGCTATGAGTGATCCCAAAAAGAGAGACAACACGCACACACACACATAGGCCTACACACACACACATACAAAAACGGCACGGAGGTTGCGGTTTATAGATACAATAAAATGATTGGGCTCAGAGGGTTTTTAACACTGGTGGTCATGTAGCGACACATTTTAGCAACTTACTTTCTCTCTCTCTCTCTCTCTCTCTCTCTCTGTCTGTCTCTCTCTCTCTCTGTCTGTCTCACTCTTTCCTTCTTTCTTCGATCTTCCGCTTCACTCGCTGCTGCTAGAATCAATGTAACTTTGCAACCGTGTAGGGTAGCCTACTGCCAACAACTGCCACACTCGCTGTGTATTTTTCTTCTTTGATGTTGGTTACGTGACGATGTGCCGCGTGCTGCGCAATTGACGTTACGCGCTGTACATTTTCTAAAAGGATCTACGTAAAAAAAAAAAAAAAAAAATTAGGAGAAGGATTTTTATTGCAGCGGCGGAGAAAATTCAGCAGCAGCGGCGCGCCGCTGTTGTGTGAACGTGGGGGAAACACTGTACACTGCTCAAAAAAATAAAGGGAACACTTAAACAACACAATGTAACTCCAAGTCAATCACACTTCTGTGAAATCAAACTGTCCACTTAGGAAGCAACACTGATTGACAATCAATTTCACATGCTGTTGTGCAACTGGATAGACAACAGGTGGAAATGATAGGCAATTAGCAAGACACCCCCAATAAAGGAGTGGTTCTGCAGGTGGTGACCACAGACCACTTCTCAGTGCCTATGCTTTCTGGCTGATGTTTTGGTCACTTTTGAATGCTGGCGGTGCTTTCACTAGTGGTAGCATGAGACGGAGTCTACAACCCACACAAGTGGCTCAGATAGTGCAGCTCATCCAGGATGGCACATCAATACTAGCTGTGGCAAGAAGGTTTGCTGTGTCTGTCAGCGTAGTGTCCAGAGCATGGAGGCGCCACCAGGAGACAGGCCAGTACATCAGGAGACGTGGAGGAGGCCGTAGGAGGGCAACAACCCAGCAGCAGGACCGCTACCTCCACCTTTGTGCAAGGAGGAACAGGAGGAGCACTGCCAGAGCCCTGCAAAATGACCTCCAGCAGGCCACAAATGTGCATGTGTCTGCTCAAACGGTCAGAAACAGACTCCATGAGGGTGGTATGAGGGCCCGACGTCCACAGGTGGGGGTTGTGCTTACAGCCCAACACCGTGCAGGACGTTTGGCATTTGCCAGAGAACACCAAGATTGGCAAATCGCCACTGGCGCCCTGTGCTCTTCACAGATGGAAGCAGTTTCACACTGAGCACATGTGACAGACGTGACAGAGTCTGGAGACGCCGTGGAGAACGTTCTGCTGCGTTTGGCGGTGGGTCAGTAATGGTGTGGGGTGGCATTTTGTTGGGGGCCGCACAGCCCTCCATGTGCTCGCCAGAGGTAGCCTGACTGCCATTAGGTACCGAGATGAGATCCTCAGACCCCTTGTGAGACCATATGCTGGTGCGGTTGGCCCTGGGTTCCTCCTAATGCAAGCAGATGCTCGACCTCATGTGGCTGGGGTGTGTCTGCAGTCCCTGCAAGACGAAGGCATTGATGCTATGGACTGGCCCACCCGTTCCCCAGACCTGAATCCAATTGACCCTTCGCTAAGCCCCGCCCCCCTTAGTTACTGTTGCTATGTCTGTCAAGCTTTCGCTCCTAGCAAAAGAAATATGGCGTTTTCAATGATATCATCAACACAATTTCCAAAGGAAATCACCCCACATTTTTGGAAAAACGGTTCTGATATATCAGAGAGAAGCCGACAGAAGGGTCTGCAGTATGCGTTTGAGGGATATATCCACAATATCGTCTGCTGGTGGACGATATACACCGGTTGTATTTGTTTACAGCGCGCCAGGATATTGTTCCCATATAGTGGGATTGATTTATACCCTGGAGTTCATAAACAGACAGCAAGAAAGCCCTGCACAAGTGTGCCACAACAATGGCATAAACCGAGGAGTAATAAAATAAAAGCTGTGCCCATATCATCCGTAGTGGTCGCAAAAGCCAGACGTGACCGCAAACGGAGACCTATTGATTGCTACTACACAGGGAGCAGGTAAACTTACACGTATTAAGGATATTATTTAGGTTTGATTGGTTGTGAGTCTCATTTTTTTGTTACTATGATAATACAGATGATGGCACTCTTATAACATACGTTTCTTTTATTAATCTTTCCGTGATTCAGCTGTTGATGTGGTCTTCCACACTGCTTTATCCACGTGTTGCACCTCTCTTCTTGGGTCTTGGGCTTGGGGAAGGGGAAAAATTGGACACCACCTTCGACACTTTGAGAGTATCGGGTGTCGGATTTACAGGTCCCGTATGCGCACCGCTTCGGCATATTAGCATCTGCTGAAAGCTTGACAGACCTCTCGGTTGCTACACACGGTTGCTAACGTAGGATTGGTCAGTGGATTGGTCAGTGGCTGTTTAGGGGAGGGGCTTAGCGAAGGGTCAATTGAGCACATCTGGGACATCATGTCTCGCTCCATCCACCAACGCCACGTCGCACCACAGACTGTCCAGGAGTTGGCGGATGCTTTAGTCCAGGTCTGGGAGGAGATCCCTCAGGAGACCATCCGCCAAGTCATCAGGGGCATGCCCAGGCGGCATTCTATGGAGGTCATGTGGGCACGTGGAGGCCACACACACTACTGAGCCTCATTTTGCCTCATTTTTTGACATTACATCAACGTTGGGTCAGCCTGTAGTGTGTTTTTCCACTTTAATTTTGAGTGTGACTCCAAATCCAGACCTCCATGGGTTAATGAATTTGATTTCCATTAATATTTTTTGTGTGATTTTGTTGTCAGCACATTCAACTATGTGAAGAACAAAGTATTTAATAAAAATATTTCATCCATTCAGATCTAGATTGTGTTATTTTAGTGTTCCCTTTATTTTTTTGAGCAGTGTATATATCCATACACATATACATACTGTATACATGGTACCTGGCCAATGCAGAACCCAGGACGAACGCGGAACGGTCCTGCAGCCTGAAGTCAGAGCTGTTGAGACCTCCTAGAAGGAGCTGTAGTCCCCCCATGGAGCACAGCGTCTGGGCATTATCCACCTACACACAAACAAACACACGCACACACACGTTTTTTTAGTAGATCATTGTCCAAAATAATAGGGTTGGGTGACAATGCGGTAGGATTGTCACCCAACCAAGGGAGGGCTACAACAGAGGCGGTATAAAATAGGCCCCACACAAAGGGGCGACCATCACGTGCTGCGTGGGCGGGACCTAGGGTCTACGCACTCCACGACAGAAAGACCCCCAGGTCTGCAGAACCGACACCCAGATATTGTTCCTGTGATATATTTCATAAAGCCAGCAGAGCTCTGTGTCTGCATTGGGAGTAGAGGTGGTGTTTGGGGCCCACCTGATGCACCAGATACTCCAGTTCCAACAGGATCTGAAGTCTCTGCTCGGTGCTGCTGGTCCGGTTCAGTTGGTCCAGCAGCCGTTTAATAACCTGAAAATCAGTGAAACTTTATCAAATTATAGTATGGTTTAAATGATCCTTTTATTTGATGTGCATTTCTATTTAGATAACCGTACATCCCACGTTATACATTTGTACGAAGCAATGCCTGTGAGTTAAAGCCCTACACATAATTCATCTTTAACAGACCTGAAAGTCGGTTTCAACAAGCAGGTTCAGTGTTGCCAGGTCTTTTCTCAACTCCTTAATTGAGCGAAACTAAGGACAAAAAAACACCAAAAATGTAATAGCAATAATATTATAACACAAATAACATTAGTAAATTCAGTAATAAGAATTCTTATACAACATTTGCATAGGGATAAGGGTTAGCTCTTAATGAAGGGATGAGAGATTGTCTGTCTTATGTAACCCCAGAGTAACCAGAGTGACCAAAGAGTGACGGACCAGAACTGAACTCCAATACGAGAACTGACCCTGAACCATTTGTACGAGTGAGCGTGTCTATCAGACGGATAGATAGATCAGGCTACCAGTCTGCCCAGGGGACCGTAGCCACTGGGAGGCATTTCTATCCAGCATGCACTGTAGATAGATAGAGATAGATAGATACTTTATTTATCCCGAGGGAAATTCAGGTATCCAGTAGCATAAACAAAACATACAGTAAACATACATTAGACTAAAATTAAGATATAAATTAAAATATAAAATTAACAGTACCTACAATAAACTTTAACCTTAATTCAGATACAAAATAAAATTAACAGTAGCTACAATAAATTTTAACCTAAATTAAAATCTAAACTAATGCGAGAAAAATAGTGCGGGATGCAATAACATCTCCGACTAACAGGAATAATCCGATTGGTCCCGAAATAAAATGTTTTGCAACATTACGTCATTTAGCAACAGGGAAAATGCAACTTTGCAATGCCGACGATTTAGGAATATTGCAACCATCAGTCAGCCGTGCCATAAACCAAACTATCAACGCGCTCTCTAGACCACATATCATCCAACCGTTTATCCGGTTTCCTTTGGACATTCAACAATTACAGAGGATCAAAGCCAAGTTCATGGCAATTGCAGGTATGCCCGGTGTGGTCGGTGCTATTGACAGGACGCACATAAAAATAATTGCACCATCAAAAGATGAGGACGTGATCGTCAATAGCAAGAACGTGCATTCCATAAACACGCAGGTTGTTTTTGATGTAAAGTGGCCTGGAGCTTCCCATGATTCGCGCATTTTAATGGGGAGCGGTCTGAGGCAGCTTTTTGAGAGGCACCATGTACCAGTTGGGTGTCACTTGCTGGGTGACAGTGGCTATCCCTGCAAGACGTGGCTCTTGACACCCTACCTCCACAACCGGGAGCACAGTTAAAGTATAACATGTAAATGATTACGCAGATTACGCTTAGTCCTATGCGTAAAACACATCGTATTGGCTCTTTGACGCCTTTTATTTGTTGAATCCATATTTATTATTGTTTACTGTTTTCCTCATATATGTTAGAGCACACAAACATACACAAAATGTTGTGGAGAGAGAAATTGGGCAGATGAAACGTCGGTTTCATGTCCTCCATGGCGAAATACGCCTCACCCCAGAGAGGGCAAGCACAGTCATCACTGTATGTGCCATTCTACACAACCTCTGCAAGCGGAGGAACAATCCACAGCCAGACGATGATGATGATGATGATGATAACGATGAAGAGGACGATGACCACGATGATGGCGATCAACATGACAATGAATTTGGCCGTGTGGCATTTAGGGATCACTTTTTGAATACACATTTCACCTTGGCACAAATCAGTCAACACACATTTGTGTAGTTCATAACATTTATTTTCTTTCAATTTTTCAATTTTACGTATTTTTTTGGTTGGCTTTCTCTCTCTTGAACGTGCAGGCTAAAACGTCATTATCGTGGTCTGCACAAACTTGTCATCATGCGTGTATTCTGCTAACTGCACTGTCCATAACTACTTGATAGGAATTCATTTCTAGCCTCTATTTCCTTGTTTTTCGGTGATTCAGTGGGCTCGTCTGAACCACCAATCACCGCACTGACCGCTTCTAAACTCGTGCACGAGAATCGACGTAATCCATAGCAACGGCGCGTCACTCTTAGTTCACTCTTAGTGATTCATCCTTAGTAAGAGTAGGTCTCAGCGGCTTTGTGAATAACTTTTAAGAAAAAACTCCTACATAAAATGTTTTAGAGCGAGTTAGGAGCACTCCTAGCGGTAAGATAAAATGCTTTGTGAATACGGCCCCTGGTCTCACAGGAATCCGTGAAATGACTACGGACGCTTAACTCAAAATCCGTGGGATCATTACGGAAACACGCCGATTTCCGTAATATGCGCACGGACACAGATCCCCGTTTCAACGAGCGAGTCGACCACGGGCGCTTAACTCAAAATGAATGGTTTGACATTCCGTTCTGTGGAAGACGAAAAAGGTGCAACCGTGCTCTGGGACACGATTCAATAGATTAACGGTTGTGCTCATGAACACGAAATCACGTGACATATAGGTGATATATATATATATATATATATATATATCATTTGACGGATCCCTGTGTGACTAGGTCGACTCCCTCGGTGAAACAGAGATCTGTGTCCGTGCGCATATTACGGAAATCGGCGTGTTTCCGTAATGATCCCACAGATTTTGAGTTAAGTGTACGTAGTCATTTCACGGATTCCTGTGAGACCAAGCTCTCAATTACATGTCTCAACCTTCCAACAATTTCTGAAAAAACCAATGACTTAATAATTATTATTTGGGGTTAGGGTATACTGTATCTAAAAATATGATGTGAAATTGCAAATGTTTGAGTCAATGATCTTAATGTATTATCATTATTGCATTTAGTATTGAACTTGAATTTTGTCTTGTGCTTCATGTTGGAACTTTGTACTGCTTTCCATCTTGACAAGGTCTCCCTTGTAAAATAGATTTTAATCTCAATGAGACTAACCTGGTTAAATAAAGGATATAATAATAATAATAATAATAATAATAATAATAATAATAATAATAATAATAATAATAATAATAATAAATATAGCTGCGAGCAGCAATGTGGGTGTCAAGCATAATGGTACTCGATAAGCTAATTCTGCCGGGTGGACGTTAATCGGCCGAGCAGACATAATCGGCTAGGCGGCTACATGACAACCGTCTCGGTAATCGGACGGACGTAATCGGCTAGGTGGCTATATGACTACCGTATCGGTAATCGGTAAACTAATTCTGCCGGACGGACGCAATCAGCTATGCGGCTACATGACTACCGTATCGGTAATCGGTAAACTAATTCTGCCGGATGGACGTAATCGGCTAGGTGGCTACATGACATCCGTCTCGGTAATCGATAATAACGACGGCTGGTGGAATGAACTAGAGCATTATGCGATTACTCAATGGTTACCAAATGGAAAAATTACCCTACCTAGTGCTAAGGGCGCATTATTGTCTCCCCGACAGAACAAGTGACACAAATACACAGGGGTATTCGGAACAATATACCTAACGGAGACTAGGGATGTTCCGAGCGGTTAATTGCACTGACGTGTACACGACATTTTGAAAACCTGTATTATTCGAATACCCGTTAATTAATTAATTAATTAAATTATGAAATTGAACTCTGAGAAATATCCCAAACTAAGCACATTTCGATCTATATTTATAACTTATTTATTAGTTATAATAATGTACCCCCATTACGAGGTTGCTTTAAGGAGAATTCTGTCTGATTTGTGTTTTTATTTTGACCTTTCTTTTTTTTTCACATTTTTTCGTTTAGTAAAAATCTACTTTAAATTATGGAATTGATTAAAACCACTTCTTGTCAGTAAATATATTTGTTTTGGACTTTTAAAGTCTGTCGGCTCTGCGTAATTATTTCTCTCTCTCGCTCTCTGCTCCGCAAGTGGCAGAGAGCGAGAGAGAGAGAGAGAGACAAACAACATGCCTAACTCAGACGTCCTTATGAACTTCAGGCAACATCACGTTAACGGTTAAACAACGTTATTTTTCAAGTTGTTGCCATCGAGGTTTACGTCCAGGTGTTTACTCTGTAGGTGATTTCTCATCGATCCAGTCGAATTCTTATAGGCCAGTTTAACTGGACACAATCTACACGACGCCTGTGTGCCATCTTGATCCAAATCAAAATATTCCCAAGCTTTGCTCTTCTTTTTCACCGACATTTAGCTACCGCTGTTGATGGCGCACGTTTTCATCCGTAACGGAAAATGTGCTATCCCAGATGCCTCGGTGCTGAGTCGGCAGCAGGCAGCCTGCACAAACTCAGAGGTGACAAGCGCGTCAGAAATGTACATGCATGCAATTGAAATAATCCATGTTAATAATTAATGTGCAAGTATTTAGCTTGTTAAATGAAAACTTTTATTAAGACATGCAGTAATGTTGGTCCATTTTTTTTAATTTTTTTTTTAGTGTAACCAAATTTTTTTTACAAAACGGTTAGTGGCGGCAGCCCCGTGTAACCGTGTAACCGAATACCCGCGCACATCCCTAACGGAGACACAATGTAAATTCATAAACTCATAAGACTATGAGCCAAGTTTGGTTTGGATGCATGAAGGCCTTGCAGAGAAATGAGCTCACTTCCTGTTTGACGTCCCCCTGAGATCAAAGGTCACCAAATTGTTTGGATGTCCGCGGAATGATGTCATTAGTCTATGTACCAAGTTTGGCTATGATATGTTAGAGATGCTGAGAACGGGCTTACTTGCTATTTGGCGGCTTTGCCGTCAAGTTTGAGTTTGTCATGGCCAAAAGGTTTTGAATTAGAAAAAGATGTTTGGCAGATTTGTTCAGCTTGGTCTGAAGATCATATAGGGCAAGTTTCATGATGATTGGACATAATTTGTGGCCTGTTGATATGTAATGTTGATATTTCCGATGTTCCAATGGGAAATATTTTATGAGCTATATGGGGCAGTTTGAGAGTATCACCAGATATAGAAAATTGTTCGAAATACACTCATGTGACGAGAGAGGAGTGAAAACACGTCTTTGTTAATTATAGCGCCCCCTAGAGGTCAATAGTCACCAAATTCATTGAGTTTCCCTGTGATGACGTCATGGGTCTATGTACCAAGTATGGTTATAATATGTCAAAGGGCTGCTGAGATATTGCCGTATTTCTGGTTTGGCGGCTTCGCGTCGAATTTGATTGGCTGTAGCTGCCAATCGGTTTAGAATTTGAACAATATTTGATGTTTTTTATCAAGCATGGCCTGAAGATCATGTGTGCCAAGTTTCGAGATGATTGGACAAATTAGAATTTGTGATGGGAGTAGCATTTTGAAAGCTTTTGACATAAACCAAGATTAGAAATCCATCATGGCGCAAAATGACGCCATAGGGTGCGTTGAACTCGGCTTGGCCCAAGGAATCTAATTGATGAAGAGAAAGTTCTCTCACGGACACGTCGGACAGCGAAATATTTGATTTAATCTTAAGGCATGATCATGGGAAAAGTACTGGCAGCAAAGTCTACCGAGAACACATTCGCCGAGACAATAGATTCACAAGATTCTTATAGGGAACATTAACATTGTGGGAAGGGAGTGGGAGTGACCTTAGGCCAAGTAAATTTGTAATACAATGGGTGGGTATTGGACATGTCTGCAGGTTTGGCTCTAAACGAGTTTACACAACAAAGAAGTCAGTCGATTGGCCTGGTCACAAAACCAGACTTACTGGCTCCAGTGGGAACTTGAATACGAATTAACTTAACCTCTCTCAGTTTAAGAGAGGAAGGGATTTGTTTTAAGTTACAGGGAGAATGTATACAGTTCCTTCTAATGTAATAATTATATAAATTATATAATTATATCATATAATTTGTATGTGATTGTATATTTAGAGTTATGATTGATATTTCCACGACACTAATGATATCTTGTTTGTGAATATTAGATGAATGGGTCGAAAGTTATAAACATGAATGCATGTCAAATTTTGACCTGTTGGTGGCGCTAGAGCTGTTGGGCTAGCGACCTCAAATTTGCTTCATAAACTAAGGGGACTGTCCTAAACCAGTGTGCCAAATTTCACAACTTTTCACCAAGGCGCTCTATGGGCTGCCATAGACTCCCATGGAGGTAAAATAATAATAAGAAACAGTACGAAAAAAGTAGGTTGTCTCGCAACTTCGTTGCTTGACACCCAATAAGAATTCATACAAAAACAGTAGGTTGTCTCGCAACTTCGTTGATTGACATCCAATAATGTCATGTTTAGAGGATTAAAGATTTGATCAGATGTCAGTACCTTGTTCTGATCTTGTTGGTATGCAGCTCCAATCCTTGGGGAAGAGTCCTTCATCTTCTTCAGTTTCAGTTTCAGCTCTTCAGCACTCCAGTAGGACTGGCTGCCATTAACAAAGAAACATTATCCAAAGAGACCTTAGAGTAGCATGGGATCAGCATGGGATCATCTGAGCTTTGGCCTTCAACACCAATGCTGTTGAAAAACGATTTGATTTCTCAGAAATCATGTTCACAGATTAGTTAATGTATTAAAGTTGTATTCACGAGACATTAAGTCGTGTTATTTCATTCTAATGAAATTACCACAAATAACACAACTTTACCTTACCGTTAGAGGAGTCGACTACTAACCATACACGCCCAACGCGTTATTCTTGGTCAAAACAATAATACTAAAAATACATTTCAGCATGTTGACAATGCTTTATAACGTTACATTACAGTATTCACGCTCTGAAATACAGCAATGTGGCGCGGAGACCCTGGTATGAGTCTTGTGCGCCCAGGAGAGGGTAAGGCAGCAGCACAGCACTCCTCTCCCTCTCTTTAAAGCGCCATCATCTGATTAATATTTCTAGTCAAAATACAAATGACCTCTCCCTAAACAAGAACCTAGCTAATATGCTAACTATTAAAAAGGAGTTTCAAAATGCTCCCAATGGATTAAAATCACTGGTTAGAAAAGCATTGATGAAGGGTAATTTAATCCTCTGGGACGGTGATCTTAGGCTCGTTCTGACTGGAGAGAGGTGACCGTTCAGTGCTGGTTTATTCAGAGAAACAACGGGCTCACACCCTGGAGGAGGTTCATGAAGCACCTGCCGAATCCATGAACAAATTCAGTCTCTATTGGTGTGGTACCTAAGCCACGCCTACAGGGTCGGATTTATCTCAGACCGATAAAACTTTATATGGTGTTGTCTACTCTGTGTGTAGAAGAACTAGTCAGAACTGGTGCAAGCAAATAGAAGGAAAACTGCTATGTTTGAGGGTGTGGCTAACAGCCAGGAGGCGGGACTTCTGCACTTCAGCACCGCCCACTGAGGTCACATTATCTAGCCAGCAAATTATGAGCGCAACCGAGCTGTTTCATGAAAGTTACTCGGTGGGTGCAAATACTCTCCCTGGCTCGGACTTAGATTTTTCTAGCTTAGCAAACGTAAAACATGTCTACTAACAGCATACAACAGTCTAAAGCAAGGGAAAGGTCAAAAGGCATAATATCACCCCTTTAAAATAGCCATTGCTGGCAGCATTTTACTTCAATTATTATTTTCTGTCCAAAACAGGAAATCAGCAGAATTAGATTTGCATTTCGCCATCTAGAGGTATAGGTTATGTACGCAGACACATTTAACAGACCTTTACATAAAATTTAAAAAATTCCTTTTAAAAGCCTGTTACGATGGAAGTAGATCAAATCCCTTTGACTACAGAAAGGATTTCAGGGACTCTGAACCGAAGGAGTCTTGAGTGTTTGGACACATGGGGCTAGGGCTGCACGATAAATCGTTATAAAATCGCGATCTCGATTCACCCCGTGTCGATTTAAGTTTTAAATAAAATCGATTAATTTGATTTTCTTTTTTTTATGAGCAGAGTCCGACTGACAAACGCGACTTTCTTCTGTGAGTTTAAAACAGTAGGTCCATGGTTTAAAAGCACTCCCAAGCGCTAACTTCATTCTAGGTTCTGAGAAGGGCTTTACCCTCAGCCAATGACAAAGCGCCTTTTAGTCACGTGTTTCACTCGTGGAGCAGCAGAGAGCGCAGCAGTTCGGAAAGCTAGTGCGAGTGCGACAAGAGATAAACATTGAAGACAAAATGGACGTTGATGATGAGGACCCAGCTACTAGTGGCGAGAATCAGCCAACCTCTCAGACACAAACGGAACTCATTCCAAAAAAAGGCGTTCAGTGGTGTGGAAGTATTTCGGCTTTAAGGAAAACGACGAGAGTCAGTCTAAAGTGATTTGCAAGGCATGCTTTGCGAACGTTGCAGCACCGCAAAGTAACACCACAAATCTATACCAGCACCTCAATCATCACCACAAAGTGCAATATGATAAAGCTGTACAAGGCAAGAAGTCTGAAAGTCGTTCAACATTAACACAGTAGGGCTTTGACTATTGCTCAAAAATCATATTTGAAGTTTGTTTGTTTATTTATTAATAATCGAATATTTATTAATAATATTTTTTTGACCATTAAATGCCTTCAATAATACCTGTATTGGGTTTTGCGAGGTTTGTTTACCGCGTTGCTATGGTTACCGATCTTGCGTGTTCCAACAGTTTGAATAAATTGATGTCTAATCAATACTTCATTCACTGTCTCTTCCGTGGTCATTACAATATGGGGTTCCCCGACCTCTCTCCCTCTTGGCCTGCCCATAACAGGTTTGAATATTAAGGGCTGCCTAATATTCGTTCGAATTTTGATTTATTTTTTGATATTTGAATTATATTCGAATGACAAAGTTCGGAGTCAAAGCCCTACAACACAGACATCCATTACTGACACCTTGCACAAGGCAACCCCATACCCACATAACGATAGTTACGTATTGTAACTCTAGATTCTATGAGTATAGGCGCAGCCTTTTAAGGCTATCGCTATTGGGTTATCCCTAGGCGTGAGCCGTAGCACTGAAAATTTTATAATCCCCGCCCACCAATAGTGTGGGCCTCAATCACGTCCGCGGGCCACACATATATTCGGGCGCCGGCGGACGTTCTGCTCCCTACAAACAGCTTTTCTTCAGCTATTTAAAGGACCATGAGGCCGACACTTAAAAGGCTGCGCCTATACTCATAGAATCTAGAGTTACAATACGTAACTATCGTTCTATGTCGTATAGGCTTCGCCTTTTAAGGCTATCGCTATTGGGTTAAAAGGGCGAAGCACGATATAGTCTATGCCTCATTGGTCCCGATCAGTACCAGAAACACAGCTACATACGTATAGTATCATGCGTCAGACATAGCATAACATACGTCATGCGTCTAACGGCACGTCATCAACGAGCAGCTCTAATGTGTCGGATAAGACACAAAAGCTCTCAGCATGAACATTTGACTCCACCTCACATTGTTTAATATGCGAGGGAAATAATCACACAATCACACTCACTCTGACAAAGCACCCAGAACTGAGTGCGTCATAGAGAGGCGCGACATGTCTCTTAGGTAAAACCTAATAAAAGAGCATGTGGAAGCCCAGGAGGCTGCAGTGCAGATATCCTCCATCGGCATCCCTCTTTGCAGAGCGACAGAGGACGATATTCCTCTGGTCGAGTGAGCCCTGATAGTCTCAGGCGGCTCAGCCCCCGCTGACACATAAGTCTGTGTGATAGCATCACACAGCCAATGTGACAGCCGTTGTTTTGTCAGGGGGAGGCCCTGGGAATGGTCTCTGTAATGCACAAATAACTGTTGAGATTTGCGCAGAGCCTCCGTGCGTTTCACATAACAGGCAAGCGCACGCACGGGGCACAAGAGATGGGCTGTCGCCTCCTCCTCAGATTGATGAGGAGGGAGAGAGAAACCATTGAGTGTTATTACCGTCGATCTGAACGAGCTAGTAATACTCTTTGGTGTAAAAGCCGGATTCGGGCGTAATATGGCCGAACTGCTGTCCCCTTGTATTCTAAGACAAGAAGGGGCTACAGAGAGTGCAGACAGGTCGCTCACTCTCTTAGCTGACGTCAGGGCCAGCAGCAAAGCTGTCTTGGCTGACACAAACTTGAGGGGCACCTGGTCAAGAGGCTCAAACGGGGCTTTAAACCAGTGCGCGCAGCAGCACAGTGTTAAATCCCATTGTGGAGTGAGAGAGCGCGTCACGGGTCGCTCTCTCCTCACACCTTTTAGGAAGCGCTTCATTAAGGGGTGACTAAAAACAGTTTTATCCCCGAAACCTTCGTGGCATGATGAAAACAGCAGCCGCGTACGTTTTAACCGTGCTAAAAGCCAGCCCTCTTTCCATCAGTGACTGGAGGAAAGAGAGCACTCGCGGCAAAGGGCAGGAGATGGGATCACAACCCCTCTCCGTGCACCATTTCTGGAAAGCCGCCCATTTAGCCGATTGACACGCTCTGGTGGAGTCAGCTCTGGCACCCTGGATGGTCCGTACGACCTCCTGGGAGAGGCCGAGACCCTCTAGGCGCTCGCGTTCAGCGGCCAGGCCCACAAGCGCTGGCCGATCTCTGGGTAATCTATGATTGCTCCCCCTGCCTGTGAGAGAGCGTCTCGCCGCCAAGGGAGTACCTTCGGCGGCCCCGAGAGCAGACGCTGGAGGCAGGGAAACCACGGTGCACTCGTGCGTTGCGGTGCTATGAGAATCATACACAGCCGCTCCTCTTGGACGCGGTCCAAGACTTGGGGAATCAGGGGGACGGGTGGGAAAGCGTACAGGAGTGTGTTCGGCCACGGTCTGTGAGTGAACGCATCCACCCCGAGCGGGGGATTGTCCTTCGCGCTGAGAGAGAACCACAGCTCACACTGTGTGTTCTCCCGCGTGGCGAATAGGTCGACCTCCGCCTCCCAAACTCGCTCCATATCTGATTCATCAGATCGTGGTGCAGAGTCCAGCCTCCTGGTTGGGGACCCCCCCTCGACATTAGGTCGGCCCCTCTGTTCAAGACACCGGGGATGTACGCTGCTCTGATGGAGAGCAAGTGTGCGTGCGCCCAGCATAACAGCTGTCTCGCTATGCTCAGCAGCTGTGCCGAGCGCACGCCCCCTTGGCGATTTATGTATGCTGCTGTCGCCTTGTTGTCCGTGCGAATCATTACGTGTTGATTCGTCAACATTGGGGCAAAGTGTTGGACCACCTTCAACACAGTGAGGAGCTCCAATGCGTTTATATGCATGGTCACGGGGGGCGGCCAAACGCCGCCCACCACGTGAAACTCGCATGTTCCTCCCCAGCCCGACAGAGAAGCATCCGTGAACACTGAGATGTGTGACGTTGCTCTGCCCAACGGCACCCCTCTCGCGAGAGTTCGGGGATCGCCCCAGTGGGTCAAATCGGGGGCCCACTGGGGAATGGTCACTCTGCGCCGCCGTTGACGCACCGGGTCGATGCACAGGCGAGAAAACCATCTCTGCAGCCGCCTCATGTGAAGCAGCCCAAGTGGCACCACCGTGTGAGCGGCCGACACCATGCCCAGCAGCCTCATGACAGAGAGGGCTGTCACGACGCTGCCCGGGGAACAGCGGCGGAGAAGAGACCACAACGTCTCCATCCTCTGCTGTGAGAGCCGTGCTCTCATTACAGCTGAATCCAGCTCCACCCCCAAATACATCATACTCTGTGAGGGGAGGGGGGAGCTTTTCTTCCAGTTTATGGCGAAGTCTAAATTCGACAGGTGAATTACCAGTTTTTTTGTTTGAATAGCCGCTTCCTCCTTGGAGTGAGCCATCAAAAGCAGATCATCCAAGTTAGAACAGTACTCTCATTTCCTGTTGCGTGCAGCGGCTGGAGAGCCGTCTCCACGCACTTGGAGAACGTTCGTGGGGCTAGAGAATAGCCGAACGGGAGACGGTTGTACTGGTAGTGTGACCCTTGGAATGAGAAACGCAGGAATTTCCTGTGTTTGGGGATCACTGTGACGTGGAAGTAGGCGTCCTTCAAATCTATTGATGTGAACCAGTCGCCCGGTTTTACACACTGTAACACTCGTCTGATTGTTAACATGTGAAACGGCCTGTCCGCGATGCATTTGTTGAATAGGGCTAGATCGAGAATCGGTCTCAGCCCTCCTGTTTTCTTGGGTACCACCAGGAAATAACGGGAATAAAATCCCTGCATTTCCTCTCCCTGCGGGACTGCGGAAATCACTTTTTTCGCTAGAAGCTGCTGTAGCTCCGCCAAAAGTGACAGCTGTTGATCCTTGGATGACAGCGTTGTTTCCACAATCCCGTTGAATCGCGGCGGAATGGAGGTGAACTGCAGGGTGTGACCCTTGCTGATCAGCCTGTCCATCCATTTGGCCAGGCTGCATGCGTTCAGCCATTCCGAGTAATGCTCCGAAAGCGGCCGTGCAGCCTCTTGTTTTGATGCGGCTGTCATGGAAACGAGCCACGCTTGAGCCCCTGCCGCCGCTGCGAGGGGAGGAGCCCTCCTCGCAGCCCATGGGGGAGCTTTTGCCCGAAAGGGCTGGGTGTGTGTGTGTCATTAGCAGAGGCATGCCCTGCCTGATCAGCTTGTGATAATAGTGTAGCTCCCTCTCTCCCGAGCGTTGGGACGCGAGGAGGAATAACACTGCGGCTGGGTAGCAGACTGCCGACACTGTGAACGACCTGCGTGTCATTCGTAGACAGAGAGCTCGTTTTAGCGGCCGCCCCGCCACATGTCATGCCAGGCATGATGTGGTGAGGGGAAAGTAATGTAGGGCTGGCTCGATCAATAATACGAGGTTTATTGACGGCCTGCCTATATGTGGTGGGAGATGCGTGTGAAACAGTTACGGCCGAACCGGTAGGCTCTGGCGTTAACTGGGGTGTGGGGAGAAAACAGCTGTCTTTAGTAAAGAGGTGTTTCCCGCTGTCACACGCTTCTCCCTCGCCCCGTAATAGCCGGCGCTTGTGGGGCGGGGCATCGCCCCATGAGCCCGCTGCCCGAGGCCTTCGCTGGCCGCTGGCCGCTCGCCGCAGCCTGCGACGGAGGCGGGTGGGGCTGGTAAGCCGGGCGAGGCTGCCTTTGTAAAGGTAACGAAGGGCTGGCTCGATCAATAATGCGAGGTTTATTGACGGCCTGCCTATATACCGCGAGAGAATTGCGGGTGAAACAGTTACGGCCGAACCGATAGGCTCTGGCATTAACTGGGGTGTGGGGAGAAAACAGCCGTCTTTAGAAAAGAGACGTTTCCCGCTGTCACACGCTTCTCCCTCGCCCCGTAATAGCCGGCGCTTGTGGGGCGGGGCATCGCCCCATGAGCCCGCTGCCCGAGGCCATTGCTGGCCGCTGGCCGCGGCCTGTGATGGAGGCGGGCGGGGCTGATTAGCCGGGCGAGTTTGCCTTTCAAAAAACAATGAAGGGCTGGCACGATCAATAATAGGAGGTTTATTGACGGCCTGCCTATACGTAGTGGGAGATGCGCGCGAAACAGTTATGGCCGAGCCGACAGGCTCCGGCGTTAACTGGGATGTGGGGAGAAAACAGCCGTCTTTAAAGAGATGGGTGGCTCTTAAAAGAGCCGTTGTTTTCTCGCCGTCACACGCGTCTCCCTCGCCCCATCATGGCCTTCGCCGGCGCTTGTGGGGCGGGGCATTGCCCCATGAGCCCGCTGCCCGGGGCCCTTGCTGGCCGCTCGCCGCAGCCCGCGACGGAGGCGGGCGGGGCTTGTAAGCCGGGGGGCCAGGAGGAGGAGCTGCCGGCGGCGCCGCGACGGTGGCTGTCGGGGGCCCACGGCGGCGACGGGAACCCGGGGCGGGGCGCTGCTGTCGGGGTGGAGGCGGAGGGCGGGAGACGTGTCTCCGGAACTTCTCTGCCTCCTCGGAAGCAGCCTGCATTTCGTCCACCCTAGACGACAGACGGGGCCCGAACAGCCCGTCCGGGCTGATGGGGCACTCCAACAACTGACGCCTCACCGGCTCAGGGATGCCTGGGGTCTGCTGCAGCCACAGGTTCCTCTGAATGAGGTGCTGCCATGCCGCCATCCGGGCCGCTGTTACCGCACCGGTGGAACAGAGACAGAGGATTGACACCGGGCAGTTTTCGCCACGTCGACTGCCCGTCTCGGCCAGACGATTGAGGGTCAGCCGCCATGGTGGAGATGTCATGCGCGCCAGCAGGGGCGATGTTGTTTCACAACCGCCATCTGCTGCATCATACATTGATGCGCCCTGTCCGTGAGTTTGGCCGTCAGCTGGTCTTTGGGAGTGGGGCGGCGGCTGCCGAGCCCCGACTTCACCCCAAAGACAGCGCACAGAGCGGTCGGGCGTCCCAGCGGCGGTACCGCCCTGTAGCCCCGGTCTGTCAGACCCTCCGTCTTCGTAACCTGAATGAAGGTCTTCACCGGGGCTCCGAGCTTCCCGGGCTCCGCCGCAGCCCCACTGAAGTATGGTCTGATGGCGGGAAACATCGGCCAGATCGGGTCGAGACGGGCAGGGCGTGTCGCGGCCTCGAGCCCCCAGATTCCATGCAGCTGGTCCGGGCGTCCTGAGGCATGGGCACCGCAAGGCCAAGGTTTGCGGCTACCCTGGCGATAATTCCCGGAAGAGAGACGGGCAAAGTTGCTGCTGCCCCGGGCTCCGGCCCCTCCATTCGGAGAGGGGAAGCCGGGGGAGACACCCCCTCCTCGCCACAGTCGGAGTCGTCCGACTCCGCGTCCGCAAGGATGGAGAGGGCATCGTCGAGCGGCACGAAAAAGTCGTCGGCACCTTCAGCGATGACGGTGGCAGCGTCGGCTCGGCGCTGTCGGCATTCCACCGACAGCGCCTTACAATGCTGACACAAGCAGAGCGGCGAGAGCGCCAAGAGGGCATGTTCATGCCCCAGGCAACCCTCGCACACTTCGTGGCCGTCTTCAGGCAAGATGTAACCTGTGTTACAGGACCTGCAGATGCGGATCGTCTTGGAGTCCATGGTATTCAGTTATGCTAGGATCGCTCCTGAAGAAAATGGGAGCAGAACGTCCGCCGGCGCCCGAATATATGTGTGGCCCGCGGACGTGATTGAGGCCCACACTATTGGTGGGCGGGGATTACAAAATTTTCAGTGCTACGGCTCACGCCTAGGGATAACCCAATAGCGATAGCCTTAAAAGGCGAAGCCTATACGACATAGAGCTCCAGTAGGAGTAAGGAAATAACGGACGCAATTGCTTACCATGTAGCAAAGGATATGGTTCCAATAAACACCGTAGCACGTGACAGCTACGGTGTTTAAAAAAATTTTTTGGGTTATTTGTGAGAAAAAAATCGTGGCAGAAAATCTTGATATCGATTCTAAGCCAAAAATCGTGATTCCCATTTTTTCCTGAATCGGGCAGCCCTACATGGGGCCACAGGGATAAAAGGCGCGTTCAAGGTCCTGGTGATAACGAGACTCCTCGTTAGTGATGACGCTCAAGCTTACACGTGTTCCCAACAGTGCACTGCGTTGGGAATTTAAAAGTTCTTCGCAGCAGGTTTTTTTAATCAAATAAAAAACTGTCAGAACTAAACAGAACTTAGTAGGATAAGTTTCCAGTTTGAACGCCTTTATTTCCTTGTAGCCTATCAACTACTATCCTTTCGCTTTTATTTATGAGAAGCACATTGTATTACCACTGCATAGAAGGCTACACTTGCCCTTATCCAGTAAAGCTGGTTTACCAGTACACGTTTAAAACTGATAAAAGTCTATGCCAGCAGACGGTTACGACGTCAATCAATAGTAAAGTATGTGATATGATATGATGTTTGATTCTTTTATATTGAGTAAAACGTTCATGTTTCACCATGTTCATGCGCGTCACTAGTAAACCATACGTCACCAACTGGGCAACTCTGCCCCCCTTGCCGAAAGGAAGTCGAATCATAAGAGCGTCATGAGATGTCGTTCACGAGAATTCCCGAGAAGTCCCGAAAATGTTTTCGCCCCCCATAATTCCCACTGATATGAACGCGCCAAAAGCGGACCTCCTCCTCAATGCATCATACCTTGTTACATGGGGCCGGTCCCTCCTCTGCTCCTCCCCTCTCCTCTGCTCCTCCCCTCTCCTCTGCTCCGCCCCCAGGCGGACCTCTCTGTGTCCGGTCTGGAGGTTCAGCCTCACATGGGAGCCTCTTGGCACTGCCTGACCTGCACCATGGTCCGAGAGAGTGGAGTTACCACAGGAGCCGTCCCAACATTCAGAGGGCTAAGAGATCCCTGAACACTGTACCAGGTTTTAGGGTCTGCCAGTGGTCAGTGGGCTGAAAAACTTCCAGATCCTCTTCATCACTGAACTCATCTCCTACTGTGGCCTCTTCATCACCTCCCTCCTCCACCACGATGAGGGCTGAAGAAGACTTCACAAGAACTCAAATGTCAGCTATGCAATACCTTTTTTCCAATATATATATTTTGAATGGATGTTATCATGATGGCATATAACCTACATTTCAACGATGCATTATTGTTATTTGTAATTGTATGTAGTCAACTAACTTTAAAAGAATAAGAAAGAAAATAGACCAATCAAGGGATTGTTTACCTTTTCTACATTGCCCTGGACGATCTGATAGGATCGCAGCAGAATGAGAAAAGCCACAGTCAACAGATGGGAGGACCTTCCGGGGGAAACACTGGACACCACCCACATCCTTGTTAAATCAAAGCATTTGATTATAAGCCTCTGATTATTACAAAAATATAATTACAACTAATGCTACGAGTATAGTGGAAGGTGAATTATTACAGACAACATAAACAAACGTTGTGGGACCCAAGTGAGACCTACATGTTCTCAACTTGGTTGGAACACCCAGGAAGCCGAATACCAGGCCAATACCAATCAATATATGAAAGTGACCTGTAATGTGTCAATATTAATTTAGGTATAGGTCCGGTGTGTGGACCCTCTGGCCTGTAGCCAGCAGGGACCTCCAGGATGACATTGTCGTTTACGAAAGCATCACAAAAGTGGATTTTATATATATATATATATATATATATATATATACACACACAGACATATATATTATTATTGTGTCTCTAACTGATATTTCTCAGAGTGACACAACATACTCATCTTGCTTCTGGAAACATTGGACCTGAAGCTTCCATTTGTTTTAAATGTGTTTGCATTATAATTGGTAGTGCCTCATTTGCATCCTTGTATTGTTTTACACACATTGTAATGTGCTGTCTTTGTGGACCTTCCTATGTTTTGAATGAAGTTATAATAATATACATATATATACAAACACACACATATCTATATCTACATATATATATATATATATATATACATACATACATACATACATACATACATACATACATACATACATACATACATACATACATACATACATACATACATACGTGTGTGTGTGTGTGTGTGTGTGTGTGTATGTATATATCTATATGTATATGCGCATGTGCATATACACCTCAAGCTAGCTATGCCTGTATGTATACACACACCCACACACATCCCCCCCCACACACACACATCCCCCCCACATACACACACAAACCTCAAGCTTTATCAGTTTTCAGGTTGTCTACTTTAAAGCCAATGAACGTTTCTCAACAGACTAAACCTAACCTCTTATGGACTCTGGACGAAGCATTGCTGGATTAAAAATGCAGACATTCGCTGCACTATTTGACTCTCGGAAACTCCATTATAATTAATAGAATCCTTATTCTATT
>OLKM01003025.1:0-46514 GCA_900291075.1 Melanogrammus aeglefinus | reverse complement strand
CTCTCTCTCTATCACTTTCTCTTTCTCCCCCCATCTCTCAATCTACCCCCCTCCCCTCTCTTCCCCTCTCTTCATCTCCCCCTCCCTTAGTCTTTATCTCTCTCTCTATCTCCCACCCTTCTCTCTTCCCCTTTCTCTACCTCACCTCTCCCATTATCTCTCTCGCCCTCTCATCCTGTCAATTCATTTCTATGGTTTCATTAGCATGAGGAAACGGACACACACACACACACACACACACTGCCAAAGCACATAAAGTTAAATAAATCTATCCGTCTCTTTCTCTCTGTCTCTCCCTCCCTCCCTCTCCTCCCTCCCCCCTCTCTCATCTCCTCTCCATCTCCCCCTCTCCTTCTCTCTCCCTCTTCTCGCTTCCCCCCCCTTCCTATTCTTATTTTCTCCCTCCCTCCCTCCTCCTCCTCCCTCCCTCCCTCTCCTCCCTCCCTCCTCCTCCTCCCTCCCTCCCTCCCTCTCTCCCTCCCTCCTCCTCTCCCTCCCTCCCTCCCCCTCTCTCTCTCTCTCCCTCTCTTTGTCTCCCTCCTCCTCTCCTCCTGTGTAAGTACAGCTATAGCGAAAGCTTTGGTTCTGTCTCATTTGAATATGAATGCGGCAGCCGGACGACTCACCAGCGATGGATTCTGAGCAGATAGGGGCTGTAGGAGGGTCCCTTGTCTCTGAGTGCCTGACCCACCCCCCCCCCCCCCCCCCCCCCATTCACACCCCCCTCCCAGCGATCTAATAATACCCCTTTAGTTTTGGGGTACATTCAGGTCATTAACAGGGAGGCTCTCGCTCTGCTATGGTCTAGCATGAGAGAGAGAGAGAGGGTGTCAGAAACGAGTCATGTTCTGCGTCATTAACTCTGTTTTCCGCAGGAAACGGTTTTGCGTATCATTTGAGCCATTAGCCTCGTCGGCCCGGGGTTTGCGGTTCTCGATTGGTCCAACTTGGTTGGTGTCCAACTTGTTGACATTTGTTTAGCACAGCAGAAGGTGCATTCTGCTACAGCTGGCCCACGGGGAGACTGAGGAGAGTGGAGATCCAACCCACAACCTTCCGGTAGGGAGCTCCAATCACCATCACTGTTGTTGCATTAACTTTTGTGTGTGGGTGTGTATGTTGGTGTTTGTGTGTAGTATTGTGTAATAGTGTGTGTGCGTGTGTCTCTGTGTGTGTGTCCTGTGTGTCTAGTGTGTGTGCGTGTGTCCATGTTTGTGTGTGTCTCGCTCTGTGTTTGTCTCGTGTGTATGTGTGTGTGTATGTTTGTGTCGTGTGTGTGTGTAGTATAGTGTAGCCTGTGTATGTGTGTGTGTGTGTACTAGGTGTGATCATTACTAGGCCTGAACCCAAAGTTTGTACCGGTATCTATTGTTGGTGGAGGGGTAAGAACATGAAGCGGGCCTCACCTCGGGGCCCCTGGTCCTCCCACCGTCCCGTCTGGTTCCTCAGCTCTCCCGTAGAACCATCCAGAGAGAACCACCACGGATCAGTTTATTTCGAAAACACATACAGAACAACAGGCCCGGAGCCTCAGGCTGGGGTGTCACCATTGGAGACAGAAATACACAACACGTGTACACGCAGCATTAGGGCCGGAGGCAGGGGTCGAAGGAGGAAGGATGAGGCTTCAGTCACGGGGGTTCAGTTCAGATCGTATTTATAACTCTAAAATAATGACGAGGGTTGTTCCCTGGTGACCTCCTAGCTGGCTCCGGCCATGGGTAGTGCATACAGTATGTATGTATGCTATTTCTCTCTCTCTGTCCCAACTGGTCTGTCTTAGACACAGAGACCGACGCACACATGTAGACACGAAAGCATAGATTAACTCTCATTTCTTTCTTTCTCACATGCTCTCTTTCTCTCTAATAATCGTACGCAAAGGCACCGCACACACACACACACACACACACGCACGCACACACACACACACACACACACACACACACACACACACACACACACACACACACCACACACACACACACACACACACACACACACACACACACACGCACACACACACACGCACACAAGCACACGCACACAAGCACACATGTATTCACACACACAGACACACAAACACACAATCATGCATAGACAAGCACACACTGTGGCAACCCGGCTCGTGCACAACACCCCAGGAGGCCTGGGTGGCAGAGGCAGTGGTTTACCACCGGCTTCCACCAGATGGCGCCAGTGAGCATTGATTGATGATTAGCCGTTTTTACACTCAGACCTGGTGGTATAATATGTCACCTTTAAAGGTCCCGTAACGTGCCACCACTTGGGTGTGTCCACCTAGATGTGTGCTGGATAGATCAGTCTACCAGCCTCCCCAGTGGACTGAGGCAAACGTTGCTCATCTATCCGTCACACATCTAGGTGGGCACGCCCACTTGTGATGTCATAAGAGCCAGATTTTCAAAATGGCTTGTGATGGCTAATCACACTCACACCTGGTGGAGCGTCATGGGACCTTTAAAAAAAATGCTGTAGCCCTCACACGGGGCTCTTCCGGTTCTCGTGTATGGAGGGACCAGTCTTCATGGGGCGGGACCGGTCTTTGTGGGTGATGTGATTCCACCCGGATAGACAGGACTGTGGATTCCTCCGACGTGTTTCTGTTCATTTTAATAAGATACTTTGTTCTTTTTGATGCAGCAGAGACGTGTGCTGATTGGGGGGAAGGGAGACCCACTTATTACGGAACCAGGTTACCACAACACACACAGAAGCACACAAGCATGCACATACAAACACACACACACACACAAACACACAAGCATACACAAACAAACAAACACACAAGCATGCATGCATACAAACACACAAAAGCATGCACTCACACACTCACAAACACATCAACACACACAAACACACACAGACACAGGTTCTCTTTCTGTCTCACACATTTTCCTGACATTTGTATTCACGTTATTTTGTTCTGCGAACCAGCCTTACACTTCCTGCTATGGCCCTGGGGGGTATACACCACTGAACATACCCAGGCTTTCTTGGGAAAACCTGGCTCGACAGAGACGCAGCTCGCAATCAGAGTTAAATGGTACCACGACGCTCACTTTAGATTCAATTAGTTGAACCAGGTTTTCCGCTTTAGGTTCAATGCACGTTCACGTTAAAGGGGCGTTTATCGTGTCATTTGATTCAGCCTTATGGAAAATGAATCGAGCGAGAGCGGTGTATTTCACCCAAGGCGAGCAGTGTATTATTGTGAACTCCTACGAGGAATTCAAAGTTCAAATCACAGCCAAGGGGAACACGGTTGCCCATAACATGGCTAGGGTGGCGCGCTGGCAAAAAATAGCCGACCGTGTTAATTCGTAAGTGAAAAGATTCTGCATATTGTCTAAAAAATATCCATAGATGTGGTGCCAGCACGCTCCTACGAACATGGGGCCAAGTCAAAAATAAATATAAAAATATTATTCAATATGGTAAGTTATAAGCATCCATTTGAATAATCTCAGGTGAATCTAGCCTATGATTTGCAATGGCCTAGGCTACAACCTTTAATCTCATGTTGATTACCTGTAGCAAATAAAAAGAAAACCCAAATGAATACGACTGGGAGGGGGACCGCTCCACCACCCTTCACCACTTCGGAGGAGCTGGCTCTCGCCAATAACAGGTCGGCCGATGATGGTGGGAGTGGAGAGGGGGGATGTCCTCTGACCCCACTGCCTCCACATCCAAGGCGTTTGTAATGAGTATGTATTCATGTATTGGCAATGGACATAAATAATTGTCTTGCTAATCAAATGTGAAATGATTGAGTGTAAATTAATTGTGTCATTTTTAGTTGAAGGTTCAAACATTATTTTGGAGGAGCCGCCGACAATCAATCTCCAATCAGAGGGATATAACTATCAAAGCAAAGTGTCACGTATTCTTCTAAATGTTTAATTTTTGGAAAGAATGTTTCCCTGGTTCTTGCCGGAGACTGTCTGCCTGTGACTCCAGTGTGACTCTTAACAATTCTTACAGCTATAAAATGAGTTTTGTAGAATAAAAAATGCCTAGGTCTAATTGTGTCACTGACATAGTGGTTATGTAAGGGATAATGGACAGCACGGCACTTGACTATCCAAGGTTAATGTACGTTGAACGTGGGGCCACCTTTGAACTTGAAACACAGACACACTGTGCGCAACAGTAAGTGCACGGCTTCTTTGTGTAGCATTGCATTGCCTACACACGGTCCAACAAGGACGATCAAATAACGAATACCCTCTGATAGAATCTGTATCTCTCATAAGGAATATCGTCAGACAATGCCAAGGGATCTGTTCTGTCCTGAAAAACCCTCTGTCTCCGGAGAGACGCCTGTACGATAAGTGCGCCGAGGTGGTGGTGGTGGTGGTGACGCCATTGTCGGAGGAGGGGCTAGGAAGCTTGCGCGCACGCTGATTTAAGTAGCCGATCTCCAAGACGCGTTTCCACTGCACGGTGCGGTATGGTTCAGTTCGCAAAAGTGCAGTAAGGATTGCGTTTCCACCACCAAAAGTGGCCGTGACCCGGACTGAGCTCGTACTCGTTTTGCCCTCGTCTTCAGTACTCCTCCGTTGGGGTACTGACTGAGACGCCTGAAAGGGTGCCGGAATATTCGAGCTAGACACCCCCTCCGTTGACTGGTCGACAGAATCGTCACTTCCGGGTGACGTGGGGATAAAACAAACAAACAGTAGCCTCCGTTCACACAAAACGCGACTTTTGTCGCCCGTCTCGCGTTGTCGCCGAAGTTTTCCGCGCCACAAATCATGAATCTGTCGCTGTGCAAGTTTTGTCGAATTTGTCGCGCAACAACACGATAACCACCATTGCCTTTTCTTTACCTTTTGTGGAAGAGGGAGAGACGTCGGAGGACCCGACGCAGTCTATACATAATATTGTAATGACCATGGGAATGAATTATTGATTAGATAGAGATTTATTATGGGCCTACCTAATAAACCGTTGGAACACCCAAGATCGGAAACCATAGTAACGCCGATAAACAAACCCCAAGAAGCCCAATCCCTATGAGAGCTCCCCACGCTACGGCCATCTGGAAGATGCACAGAGCTTTTGGCTGTGATATTATCTATACAATTATATTATATACTATTATAGAGCTCCGGGAATCGCAAACGGCAACAATCACCTTCTCTTCCCTGCTGCAGTTCACCCCAGACTGCACTGCACTGAGTTTGACAGTTGAACGCTGAGAACATGTCGCGTAAAACTCTTGCTTGGGCGAACAAGGAGGTGGAGAGACATTCCTATGCATTCTCCTCTGCGCTGCTATGATGTCACGATGTTTACGTAGCTGCCGCGGCGATCGACATCCGGCCTACCATAAAGGGTACTGTTGGCGGTGGAAACGCGACCTCGGAACTGAGCTGGGCTATACCGCCCCCTCCCTACCGGACTGAGGCGAACCGAACCGTACCGCACCCTGCAGTGGAAATGCAAGCTGAAAACCTTGGTCCGGACCAGGTTTGGTTGCGAGCATAAGTCACCATGGTGATACAGCGACACTAAAAGAGATCGACTTTCGTGGTCCAGCTAACCCAGGCTTTGAGCTCAACATTTCTCGCTAACCCTCTAATCGAGGTTCGTAGTACAGGCCCCTGGTATGTGTGTGTGTGTGTGTGTGTGTGTGTGTGTGTGTGTGTGTGTGTGTGTGTGTGTGTGTGTGTGTGTGTGTGTGTGTGTGTGTGTGTGTGTGTGTGTGTGTGTGTGTGTGTGTGTGTGTGTGTGTGTGTGTTTGTGTCAGGTCACTCCACTGTTTCTGGAACTTCTGGTACACACACACATCTTTTCATCTCCCTCAGCACATCTGACACAACACAACCAACAATGGACAGTGTGTGTGGGTGATGGGCGGATGCTATTCAAGGACTGAGAGCATGTGGATGATGGCTTGTCACAGGCCTGTCCAGCCAAACACTCAACCACTGCCTACAGGCAGGGATAGCTGCTCGGCATGCTGGGAAATGAAGTCCTGGAATAGAAGGTTATGTCCTGATAACACAGAGGCAAAATATGATCTATCTTTTCATCAGAATAAAAAATATAAATGTTGCATATCTAAATTTTGGAGCAGGCACAGAGAACATGATAATAAGTTAACAATTTGGTTCTGGTTTATACCAGCATATTTACAAAAAATCCTAAAATAAATAAATTAATGCCTTGCCCTGCAATGCCTTGTATGGACTTCCTACTGTGGCTGGTCAACCAATGCCCTCTAACGGAAACTAGCGGTACTGCTCCTACCATGCTATCGCTGAAGAAATCCCAGCGCCCGTTTCACCGTTCATTAATCTTGCACGAGACGGCCGCCAGCTCAACGGAGTCAACCTTGAGGAGAACCGTATATCCTCGACACACGCATTCAATCATTTCATTTAATAAAGGCAAAAACGTTCATCAATGCTCTGAAGGCGATACACATCCCCCACGTTAGCAGCTCCTAAAATAGCCCCATGACCTTTCCCTTCCAACACAGAGAGAACAGCTGCGACTTCGACCAAACGAAACTCTTCCCCCGGCTGTCGTTGTAAAACTTCTGTTTAGAAAACATGTAGTTATAGCTCTAACTACCTGCTAAAAGGTCCAGCCTAAGAAGACTGAAGTCCTAAATAGTATGCAATATAGCGAACATGATTTCAGACATGGCCCATGATTCTTTAAAATCACCACCACCCCCACCCCCACCCCCGTCCACCAACCGCATCCACAAACACCGCCAGGCTTTTATAGCAAACAGCCAGCTTGATCTGATTCCTAATGGGGACTTGAGTGCATTAGGGTTCTTTAAGAAGGGCTGGGCCTGGTTTTAATGAGGAGAGCCCCCAGGTAGTGATAGCCCTGGCTCCCCTCTCCTTCCTCCCTCCTCCCTTTCGTATTTCTTATTAGAACCCCAGATCTGCATTCATCTCGTGTTTGGGAGGAGAGGGAGGAGAGAGAGAGAGAGAGTGAGAGAGAGAGCGAGAGAGAGCGAGAGAGAGACGAGAGAGAGAGAGAGAGAGAGAGAGAGAGAGAGAGAGAGAGAGAGAGAGAGAGAGAGAGAGAGAGAGGGTGGAAGATATGTTTTTGTGTATGAGTAGAATAGAGAGACTGTGATACAGAGAGGGGGAGAGGGGGAATGACTGAATGATGAGGGAATATGTCAGGAGAGGGTGTGTGTGTGTGTGTGTGTGTGTGTGTGTGTGTGTGTGTGTGTGTGTGTGTGTGTGTGTGTGTGTGTGTGTGTGTGTGTGTGTGTGTGTGTGTGTGTGTGTGTGTGTGTGTGTGTGTGTGTGTGTGCATGTGTACGTGTGTGTGTGTGTGTGTATGTGCAACTGTGCATGGACTGACTTTAATGTTTTAATGAGTGATGGATAAAGATCAGCAATCTTGAATTAAGCTTCAGGACATCACCCCCCTCTCTCACACACACACACACACACACACACACACACACACACACACACACACACACACACACACACACACACACACACACACACACACACACACACACACACACACACACACACACACACACACACACACACACACACACACACACACACGCACACACACAGTAAAAAGTTTAAAAAAATAATATCTTGAAATAATGAGACATTCCAAGGGTTTTGGACAAAGGCGGTGTCAGATTTCAATTCAGTGGCAATTCCTTCAAAATAATTGCATACACTGATCTCTGAAATCACGCTAAGATAGCTACATTCTACTGTTCCTGAGGTTCTCAGAGGCATGAGCCACATAAAGTTTAATTAACCGAGACAGATCTCCCAGTGATAGTCAAACTCTGACATTGAATCAGTTTAAATGGAAAATGAATTCCTCAGATGCTGCCGTCCAGTATCTGAAGTGTAGTGATGTAGTGCTAATAAATGATAAATCTGTATGGGTAAGGAGACATTCAAAAACTACAGAAGAAAACTCCAATAGCTCCCTGAACATTAAACCCTTACATCCATCTGTATTTTGGTGCAATTTTATTTATTTATATTTGGCTTTTTATTATATGTTGAGCGTTTGACAAGGTTTGCCCTCTTTACAGGGAGATTATTATGAACATCTGTATTATTATTAAGCTGTCACATATTAATAAAACCAATAAATAGTAGGTATTTTGACCAATGCCAGAAGTAAATGTTTTAGTTGAGTCCAGGGTGCTACTGGTTAATCAGGCATACTCTTTAAACCCTTCGGCAGCTGGCTTCAGTAGGCTGTATCACATTATTGATATTTTTTGGGTTAATGTTAGTGACAGGAACCCAAAGTGACAGGAAATTACTCTTGTCAGTCGAAATTAATATTAATTTTCCAGAAAGCCTGCTGGATGGTTGATTTCTGAACTAAAGGTCATAAGTATGGATTCATTTGTTATAGGGTCCTATGTTTAAATAGTTTGCAAAAAATTAAAATGATCAGAAAATATAAAATATACATTTAAATGCGTATCAATCGTTTTTTATGGATTTTAACCTTGTATGTAAGATTGCATGTAATTTCGGCATCTTTGGCTTTTGATTCATCATTTTATTGAACTAACTTTACTCTCACAGCTATGGGCTGCGTAAATACATAGGTAGGTAGAATATTATGTGAAACAGCTCCCCTAGAGCCACGTCCGTTACTTATGTAAATGCTTTATGTAAAGAAAGTACTTCCAAACGCAATAGTGTGAAAAATCCCAACTACACAAGATCAGTAAGAATAACAACGGTGTATTTAACTTAAAATGGTATTTTAAAAGGAATTGACATTGATAAAAGGTTGCCCTGATTTAGTGGTTCCCAGTGCTTCTGGTGGGAGGGGTTAACTATGGGACCGGGCGGAGTTAAGACACAGCTGCCGGGGCTGTGAACCCTTTCAGCAGCACTTTACTGAGTAACAGGCCTCACTTCTCTCCCCCGGTTCCTTACTTCGACTCCAAACCACGAATACGATGTTTGAATTTATATTTATTTCGAAAGAAAGCTCCTGAGAGAAACAACCGAGCTGCTCAGCGAAGTTCAGGACCCTCGCGGTACGTAAACCCAGCGCGTGGGCCATGTCGGGGAAAAGCTTGTTGTTTAGCCTGGGACTAAGTGTTGTTTAACACAACATTTTAATGTTGTTTAACCTGACGTTAGGGTTGTAACATAACTTTAGGGGTTTAATGTTGTTTAACGTAACGTTAGTTTTTGATGTTTTAATGTTGTTTAACTTAACGTTAGTGTATGTACATAACGTTCTTGTTTTAATGTTGTTTGGGCTAGGGTTTAACGTAACGTTAGGTTTTTAATGTTGTTTAACCCTTAATGTTGTTGAACGTGACGATAGTGTTTTACAGGGGTTTAGCCTAGTGTTTTAGCGTTAGTGTTTTAGTGTTGTTTAATGCAATGTTAGTGTTTTAACCTCTTAATGTGTTTTAGCCTAGTGTTTTAACGTTAGTGTTTTAATGTTTAATGTAACGTTAGTGTTTTAATAATGTTTAGTCGAGTGTTTTAATATTGTTTAGCCTAGTGTTTTAATATTGTTTAGCCTAGTGTTTTAATATTGTTTAGTCTAGTGTTTGAATGTTGTTTAGCCTAGTGTTTTAAAGTTGTTCATCCAAGTTTTTTGATGTTGTTTAGCCTAGTGTTTTAATGTTGTTTAGCCTAGTGTTTTAATGTTGTTTAGCCTAGTGTTTTAATGTTGTTTAGCCTAGTGTTTTAATGTTGTTTAGCCTAGTGTTTTAATGTTGTTTAAACTAGTGTTTTACTGTTGTTTAACCTAGTGTTTTAATGTTGTTTAGCCTAGTGTTTTAATGTTGTTTAGCCTAGTGTTTTAATGTTGTTTAGCCTAGTGTTTTAATGTTGTTTAGCCTAGTGTTTTAATGTTGTTTAGCCTAGTGTTTTAATGTTGTTTAAACTAGTGTTTTACTGTTGTTTAACCTAGTGTTTTAATGTTGTTTAGCCTAGTGTTTTAATGTTGTTTAAACTAGTGTTTTAATGTTGTTTAACCTAGTGTTTTAATGTTGTTTAGCCTAGTGTTTTAATGTTGTTTAGCCTAGTGTTTTAATGTTGTTTAGCCTAGTGTTTTAATGTTGTTTAGCCTAGTGTTTTAATGTTGTTTAGCCTATTTGAATGTTGTTTAGCCTCGTGTTTGAATGTTGTTTAGTCGAGTGTTTTAATGTTGTTTAGCCTATGTTTTAATATTGTTTAGCATATGTTTTAATATTGTTTAGCCTATGTTTTAATATTGTTTAGCCTAGTGTTTTAATATTGTTTAGCCTAGTGTTTTAATATTGTTTAGCCTAGTGTTTTAATGTGGTTTGCCCTAGTGTTTTAATGTTTTTTTTTAACTTAAGTTAATGTTGTTTAGCCTAATGTTTTGATGTTGTTTAACCTAACTTTAGTGTTTTAATGTCAAGCCTAGTGTTTTAATGTTGTTTAACCTAGTGTTTTAATGTGGTTTAGTCTACTGGTTTAATGATGTTTAATGTAACGTTCGTGTTTTTATGTTTTTTATCATAGGGTAGTGTTAGTGTAATGTTTGTGTGTTGTGCTGTGCTTTTAATTATATCTACCTTCCTTCAATAAATGTCAAGTTTTACGCTTGTATTGCTTGCTGCTGTTAGTCAGTGCTTTGGAAATATTTTGCCTCATAGGAATGTAAGTGATCATAAACTCATTTGATTGAAGAGACCGTGATGATCTCTTTGGGCTCCTTGACGATATTGTTTAAGTTATTTCATAATATTCCTGAATTTTGATCCAGTAAACAGTTGATGTCAAGTGAGGCACACTTTGCATTTCTATTTTTTGACATCCGTATCTGTTTTCCAGAATGCGCGTGGACCAGGACAGTAGGCAGTCATGGTGCAGGAATACCAATCCCCTGTTAGGGTCTACAAACACCCATTCGAGCTCATCATGGCGGTGAGTTCTGTCATGCGCTTCCATTGCAGTTATTATTGATAACAAAATGATTAAGTCTGTGCCAAATATTGAGGCATCAGCAAAAACATGGCAAACATTTGTGCACTGTAATATTTGGGATACTGAAGTCTATACTTTGTACCTCGGAGGCCTCAGACAGGGGACATTCCTGAAGTTGGGTTGCATAACATCTGGTGCAACAGTCGCCATACTGTGAGGGGGGAAAAAAAGCATGGAACCATTAAAACCAACCTCGCTCAGCATTTGGAATGGTGTCTTGTTCATTCTGACACCCACCACCATCACTAACCGCTGATTGTAGTCAAGGTTTCTAATCCAAAAAGGTTTCTTTTTGTATCCACTTTCCCATATTTCTGTTAGGCAAGTGTTTTTTCATCACACTCATACTTGCAGCCTAATGGAATAATGTAGCTATTGCCTCAAAAGGTCATGAAGTACCTGAAGGCTATTTTGGAAGATAAAGAGGTCAAATGGTGAAGACAATATAACTGTCAGCATGGAGCGTATATCACTTGCATATGATTCCTAACTCTTCCAAGAAGGGCTGGATGATATGACCAAAATAAAAAATGTACTTTTGCATCAGTCGATACAACAGTTAGTAAGATGGTAATCAGTGAATGTGTTAACACTAGACAAGGAAAAAATATCTTTTGAAATGGCGAGAACTCCCACTCCCCGCTGATGTCGGCACCTACACACATTTCTGAACAATAGTTGTGCCAAGTCTATGAAACCAATAAAACGATTGTTCTGGAGGGCGAGGGAAGAGTCGTGTATGAAGAGGAGACTGTGGAGCCCTTTTAGAGTCTGATTGTGATGAAGCGCTATACATTATGTCGCAGTACATTCGTTAGGCCGAGGCTTCTATCCAAGGTGCCTTGCAATAAGTGCCTTCAACCAAAAGAAAATTGTCCAGAATCATGCTTAAAGTGTGCTTAAAATTCATAAAAGAAGCAGACTGCTCCAAGTGCTCCATTTTACAAAGCAGAAATGCCAATCTTTCTTTTATTTGAATGGGCCATGCTGCAGTCTGTGCAGATGAGGTTTCTGTGCAGGGTATTAGCTGTCCTGGGGTCAGTGGGGAGCTTGTTCCGCTATTGTGATGCCAGGACTGCCAAGTATCAGAATGTTTTTGATTGGCAGCTTGTGTCCCATGGAAGTGACTTGAGTGGCAAGCCATTTAGCCGCGAGTGGAGTCAGAGCTGCATGAGTGCACCAAACTTGGGGACAAACTGAATGACGCGTAGCGCCGTGTTGAGATAAGACGACCGACTGCAGGAGTCTAAACAAGCAGTGTACAGTAAAACCACAGCAGGGGGATTACCTAACGTGTTGAACCTGTTTAGAGAGCATATTGTTGCTGTAAGCAATGAGCGGAGCACACCGGCTTCAGTATCCGTATTCAACCACACGAAAGGATTCAAACTTCATACACGCACAAACGCACACGCGCTTCGGAACATTCCGTTTAACCACAGTTCCAAGATCAGTAGAATTTCTTACAAATGGAATTGATTGCCGCTCACAGAATAAATGGAAAGGAGAATTAACCCTGCAATGTCAGTTTTTTTCTTTTAATATTGGCCCTTAACAGCGAGTGAGTGCTAGCTCCTGGCGTCGCTACCTTTTTGACCTCTCTCTCTGACCCATCTGACCTCGGACCTGCGTGAATGTGGTCTGGCTTTGAAAGCATGTCGTAGCTCCTTTCTACAGACAGGAGTTGGCAACAGGCATCCCAGTGGTGAGGGTGTTTGACTCTGAGGCGAAAGGTTCTGGGTTCGAACGCCAACGTCCACAGCCTAAGCTGGAGGCATCCTTGAGCAAGCCGCCTGACCCCTACTTGCTCCTGAGTGACACGTATCTGAATCCGTCATTAGTCACTCTGAATTATGATGTTTGCCAAATGAGTGAATGATGCATAATGGCGGATATAACTATGTGTGTGCTTTGTTATGACTGTATTCCCTGATTAGATGCAGTTAATTTACATGAGGTTCTGGTCATTAAATATGAAAAACGTCAGGACCATACATGCATACATACAGCCCTCGGCATACAATGTGTTGGCTAGCTCTCTGTCTGCGGCAGCCGGGACATAACTGGTGGGCCCGGCTCCTACACTGTACTACACTGTACACTGGCCTTTGCTCCTCTGTTCCAGCGTGGTGGAGTGGAGAGAAGACGTCCTTATGCTGTGGTCAGGAGGGGGTAGCATTCACTCCTGGTGTCTGTTATACAACACCAGTTATAGAAGGGCTTAAATCGAGAGAGAAGTGTGTTTTTGGATTACATAAATAAGCGTGGCGACGGGGTGGCGGTTTAGACTGATTAGACCGCCTGCGTGTTTTGCTCTTTAATGTTTAGAGATTAGCTGGCTAATCAAATATTAAGTTTGTCTTGTGTTTGCCGAGCGATCAACAGGCACGGGACGTGGGTTCTCGGGCTCTGATGCAGAGTGCTCTCCTCTCTGCGTTTAACGTTCACTTCAGTAGCTACTGAGGCCCTTCTAGTTACTGTAACACGTCTGTCAACAAACGTTGCGTGCCGGTGCTAAAGTTCAGAAAGTAATTCAACCGCTTGGGCGTGCGCTAATGTCGCGACTAGCACTGTCAGCGTAAGTTGTCCGGCACGTCCATTCATGAAAAACTAACATCATCAGGTTTTGGAAGTAAATGTTTCACAGCGAACAACAACAAAACAACAGAATGCTTCCCCGGGACGATGTTAACGACCCGGTTCAGCCTGTGTCTCTGCTTGCCTTGCATATTTTATTGTCACAGCAGTTTGGTTTTCTATTCACACCTCAGCAGATGGTTTTCATCCAAAGCATTGAATGTCATATTTTTAGGTGCATGTCATTAATGATAAGATGGTGGCAAGGATCCCTTCAAGAAGGAAGTTTACATTGTAGTTCCACTCCAGGATGGTCTGGCTGGAGGCCAGAAGTCCCTAGTCTCTAGACCACACGCGTGGCTTCCTACCTTAGTCATCACATGGTGCTTTGGGTTGTACAAGGCAGAGCGACGCTGGCCTCACCAAAACAGCAGCTGACTGAACTAATGAGGTCGGTGTGCAGTAAACCTGAACATCCACAAAGCATTAAGCAGTACAGTACACACTGTTGTGCTGTTAGCCCTGTTGGCCTCCCTCCCCTCCCCCCTCTGCTGCTGCTACTGATGCTGCTTCAGCTGTTAAATTGGGTTTTAGTCATGTGGTGCCAAACTCGCGTCCACCGGAGAAGCCAGTTTTAATCTTTCGGGTTGGCGTGGTTACTGATGCTGCTGTGGTCGACTGGCTGAACATGTGTTGTGTGTCACGGTTGAAGGCTGATTTAGTAATCCACCTGTCCACCAATTCAGTTGTGTGATTTTTACTTAAATAAATAGCAACCCCTTACCTTTTCATTCAATCGATTGGTGTACTGCAGGCACGATTCACTACTCGTAGCTTGCTAATTAAGGTAGTCAACGCACAAGCAATCGTCGTAACATTGTTCAGCATAACCAGGGTGGCCCAGTCTTGCTACCCTCTCTCAACTGTGTGGTGGTCAGCTCTGCTGCCTCACATCAGGAAGGTGCTGGGTTTGAGGCCCACTACTGCCACCAGGAATGGAGGGTCTGTGTTCCAGGCCTTTCCACTCTGGAAACGGCCTGAGTGGAAATGTGAGTGGAATGTGTGTGTGTGAACTCCCTGGTTCGTACACACATTCTCACAGTGATGGCAGATTCACCCATCTAAGGCGATGGCCAGCCCATCGGGGCAGCACTTGGGGTTTTAGGCGTCTTGCTCAGGGACACCCGGCACTCGGGTCGAGCTAGCAACCTTCCGGTTACAATTCAACCCGCTCAACCTCCAGAGCTAAGCCGACCCGTCATCAGGGCTCCTGTTTCCCCCCAGACCATTAACCACGCAAGACAACGATCCTGCCTTGCCCTTGAGCAAGGCACTACAAACAAGAATTGGCCCAGGAACCAATTCTTGTTTGTAGTGCCCATGCCTTGTTCATGGGAAAGGCAGCCCACCCCCTGCCCGCAGTGTGTTATAATGCAGAGGTCTCCCCCTCTGGGATCAACACAGTCCATCTACCTCTGCTTCAGTGTCTGAAGCGCGTGGTCTTCTGCCCCCATTCCAGGCGTACGTCCGGCGCTTCCCCAAGTGCCCGCTGATCCCGGTGTTCCTGGACAGCGAGGTGATGAGTGAGACCCACAGCCCAGATGGGGCGGTGACGGTGACGGAGAGGCGCTGCATGGTGGACGTGGAGGCCCCCCGGCTCCTCAAGCGGGTAAGCCCCGAGTCAGCTCTGTAGGCAGGGGTCTATCGCTGGAGGGGCACTGTCGATACTGGGCCAGGGTTATAGTCCCTGGCTTTGATGATCCCAAGGGTTAAATAATGTTACTTCTACTTACTTTGTGTGTGTCTTTGTGTGTATGACTTTATGTGAGTGTGTGACTTTATGTGAATGTGTGCGAGTGTGGTGTCTGTGTTTTGCTACACGTACATATTTCAAAGTATTTTTCTCTCATGTCCTTGTCCTATGTTGTGTATCCGTGTGGTTAGATGGCGGGCGTGGACTACCTGTACTTCATCCAGAGGAACACTCTGAACCGCCGGGAGAGGACTCTGCACATCGAGGTCCACAACGAGACGTTCTCCAGCCGTGTGTTCGTCAGGGAGCTCTGCAACTACACGGTCAGACCGCCCCCCCCCCCCCCCCCCCCCCATGCACCCTCTGGTCTCCTATAGCAACGTCTGAACTGAGCCCCATGCAGCCTTTTCTGGCCTGATGTAGAGCTCCTTCTGAACTCATCTCATGCATCCTTGGGGTCTAATGGGTCCTCTGATCTAATATAGCAACGTCTGAACTCAACTCGTGTCGGTTTATCTAATCATGACCGCTGTAATCTACTCTAATCATAGTCGCCCATATCTAATACAGTCCAGTGTTCTCTCAGTGAACTGTATCTAATGTTATACATCATCAGTATAAATCTCATTTCATTTTATGCATTATTTCATCTTGGGTTCTCTTCTTAGCTCAAATTTGATTTAAATGTAAACTCTATGTTTATATCATACAAATATAGTATGTCTATATATTGTATTATTAGTACTTGTCATGTCAGGGTGAGGAGTGTTCAAGCCGACCCAATATTGTCCGTAGGCCCCCCGATGACCTAACGATGTCGGTGTGACCCCAGAGAACGAGGAGTGTGTTAAAGTCGTGACCCCATGTTGTCTTGTGACTCCAGGTCCACCCAGAGAATGAGGAGTGGACATGCTTCGAGCAGACGGCCAGTCTAGACATCAAGTCGTTCTTCGGCTTCGAGAACTCTTCAGAGAAGATCGCAATGAAGCAGTACGCCAGCAGCATCAAGAAGGTACGCTTTGTCTACAAACAAACCACAAAGTACATTTCCATGAACTTGAGGTGGGGCTTCTCTGAACGTCATCGCAGCGCAGGTGCTCTTCTGAGCTTTGTTATGTCCACAGTGTTGACATAATGCGGCCTCTTCGTGTGCGTGTGTTGGGTCTGGGGTGTGTGTGTGTCACATGATCCTACCAGCAGTCACAGCGGCGGCTTGTGACTGCTGAGAAAATGTCAGATTCGTGGGGACTTCCAGATACACTAATATCTTTTCTGAGAAGGAAATCCAGAAGGCCTTTTGATTCTCGAAGCGTCTTTATTATTTGCTTAATGTAGTCTGACAAGCTTATAGGGGACATATTATGAAAACACTTTTCCTGGGATTTGGGGTGTTGTTTTGGGTCTCGGGTGCTCCCACACGCATACAAACTTTGAAAAAAGGGATTTTTTGAGCAGTGGCGTCTTTGCATTAGGGGCCAGTGGGGCACGGCCCCACCAGAGCGCACTGCCGTGCAGGGCACGATTATACTTTTCTTTTTTTTTTCAAAAATGTCATTGAGCATAAGTTAATAATACATTAATTGTTAATAAATAATTACATGTCCGCAGTTTTAATTTGATAAACGCAATTGTCTTACTTTTTGTAGTGTAGTAGTTGTGTGTGAAATAGTTTGTTGCTCCGTCTCGTCTGTTCCGCTCGGTGGGGCCCAGCCGAGATGGCCCCGTCTGCTGCAGTGTAGAAAACTGTGGAGCTGTTGCGCGAGCAAGCGCGTGCGCAGCGCCCGCTTCTGTTTCGGCTGTGGGGCCAGAAGTTTAGGGCCCCAAAGCTCTTCTCATTGGCTGATTTGTAGAAGGGGCGGGGGTTTACGGCGGGAGCCGATCAGATCTTGCTAGCTAGCTAACGTAGTTACTGTTACAGTTACAGTTACTGTTCCAGTAAATGACAACAAATGGACGTTTCATTCATTAAATGATGAATCCTGTTGAGTATCTGTCTTATGTGAGATTTAGCACTTTACCACTTGAACAGAAGTTGGAGATAAAACTTGAGTGGTGGCTTTATATATTGATTGCTGTGTAAAGGGTGTGCGCCGTTGTGTTTTTATTGTTGCCAACGTTGTTTGTTTCTTTGAGTTTTGATATTGTGAGATCTTGAATGCTTGCCATTTTGTGGTGCTATTGCTAATATAATAGCCCTAATACATGTCGTCAGATTCGTGTTTTGAGTGATGGCATTATTCAGCTGCAATTTTTGGTCCCCCTCTGTCACTTGCTAACTTTGTTTTTGTTTTGATGTGATGGTTATAATATGTGGTATTTTTGGATTGCGTTATAATATTTTCCTGCATGGGCCCCACCAGAGTTTCCAAACCAAAATCGCCACTGTTTTTGAGTGAGATATGCATTTCTGAAAGTACCCTGCCTCCAGTTACCAAACGAGTAAGTCAGTTTCGGCGTCCCCTCCTACGTAGGAAGGGGGCACAGTTGAATATTACCGCCCACTTCCTCACTCCCCTCCAATCAGAGCATAGCTACGATTTTGTGGACCAGCGGACGAGCAGCTCCGGCGGGGGGAACTCGGCAGCAGCTCAGCTCCCGGAGTACAATCCCTTTCTCTGCCGGACTGCCGCCGAAGGTTTGTTGACAGTCCGGTAGCTCCGGCGCGGGTAGCTCGGCGGCAGTTCGGCAGCTCAGCTCCCGGAGTACAATCCCTTTTCCTCCATGTCGCAGTTCATGGACTTCAGAGAGTCAAGGCCAAAGTTCCTTTCCCCCAATTCTTCTGAACCATGGCCGAGATATCCCCCACTTCGAGTCTTTACTTGTTGTGAAAGTGCCAGAGACGTCAGTCGCAGTATTTATGATTCATAATATCATCTAAAGGCGCACATAGCTTTTGGCCGTTATATTAGATATAATATTATATAAATACCCATATATAATATTATTATTATTATTATTATATAGATATAGAGCTCCAGGAGTCTGCAAACGGCAACAATCTCTTCTCCTCCATGCTGTGGTTCAGTCTGACAGCTCATTGGTCAATGGGCAGCAACTCATTTGCATTAAAGCCTCGGACACCAGAAACAGCGCATTCTGAAGGAACTGAAACAGAGGGGAATAGCGGTTGGCGAGATTTTTTTTCCTAAAAGCTATTTCCAGCAAACGGCTTCAAAAACATGTTTTCTGGAACTCAAATACTATGTTCACTTGTTGTGAAAACACCAAAATACGTTTCCTTTAAGGACTGTATGAGAATATTGTCCTTTTGATGCCGACGGGTCATAGGCCATTCATGCACACATTCACACACCGCCGGTGGTGTCAACCACGCAGGGCGACAGCCAGCTCGCCGGGAGCAGTCAGGGCGAGGCGTCTCTTTTAGGGACACTCGAGCTAGCAACCTAGAGGTTAATAGCCAGCCCGCTCTAATTACCGAATTGTATTGTGAAACACATCGTATCCAAATATTCCTTCCAACACGAGGAGGATGGGATGGAGTAGAGCAGTGGTTCTTAACCTTTTGACTTGAGGTGGACCACTCGATTGTCTTCTAGGCCGCTTGCTGCTATGCAAACGGAACGATTGAGATTAACCCACGTGCAGTGGCTGAGCAAAGAGAGGCGGCCAGGCAGAGGGAACAGTGGCGCGACACCATTTTTAGGAGCCGTGATACTATATCACCGTATTTACAATATTTAAATTTATTCTAAACTATCTGTATTCTTTTTTTTCTGTGGTTGTTTATGTTTTTTAAGAATTCATCACTGGATTCACCACCTCAGGTATCACCAGTGGTTTTAAAACAACCGGTATATTGATCCTTTTTCCATTAGCATCTAAAGCCGAGTGAAACCATGCCGCGTTGATCAGCGTTTCCATCACCAATTAAAACGTGCCGAGCTGTGCCGAGTCCCTCCTGAGATGAGCCATCTCTGTGATGGGGTCAGAGCGCCCCCAGAACCTCCTCCAAACAGACCATAATGACGTCTGGACCCCGGTTTCCCTCAGATTCATGGACCAAACACTGAATATAATAATTATTCTTGTCTGAGACTCATCGTTGGGATGCATGCCGCGTACGGCCTCGCGGGTTCTCAACAGCTTTGTTTGTTTCGATCCGATGACTACATCATTTAAAAGGGTAATAAAGTGTGAGGTGGAAGTGCACCGCAGTGATTTTAGTTTGAACACTTTCCCTTGGAAAAATAAATGGCTTGTTTTGATTTTCAGCCAATTATTCTTGTTCAAAAGACTGGACGTGGAACAATACGTGCCACTATTGGAGCGACTCTAGACAAGGGCATCGGGGGAGAAAAGCCTCAAGCGGTTAGCCCTGTTGTAACCGGAGATGGAAAACATGGAGAGCGTCCCTGGAAGGTTGTTATGGGTACATGGAGGTATGCTGATACCGTCATCACCATGCTCATCCAGTCCTCGGGCCAGTTCCAGACGTTCCTCAGCACTACCTCAGGGGGGGGGGGGGAGACGGCTAAGCGCCTGGGTCCGGACCGACCTGAAGGGGGCCGAGTCACGCCATGAGTCCTGTTTAGTTATGGAGATGTAACCCTTTCTCCCAGCTCTGAGTCGTCTAACCCCAGCCCCGGTCTCCCCTTCCAGGGTAAGGAGATCATCGAGTACTACCTCAGGGAGCTGGAGCAGGAGGGCGTCACCCACGTGCCTCGCTGGACCCCCTCGGTCGCCCCCAAAGCAGCCCCCCTCGGCCGCCTGACTGCTCCCCCGCTCAACTCCATCACCGCCAACACCGCCTCCTCCGCCGCCGCCGCCGCAGCCAACAGCACCGCCCCCTGGCCCATCTCCGTCCCAGGACCCAAGACCGGGGCGTCCTCCAGCCCCCCCGAACTACCCCCCTCCGCCACAGAAGGTGGGTCCTCCAGTGGGGGTAAGCGAGACGCTAGTCTCCGTGACAACGGGTCTAGGGGAATAGGGGGTTACTCTGTTCATTTGAAATATCACCCGTGTTTAGCAAAACCAAAGGAGATCTGGGTGGGGGTTTTGGTGGTGGTTGGCTCCCATGTAGCAGAAGGGTCCTTGTTTCAAACACCAAACTCTGCAGTCGTATAACCCGCTACTTATTGATGATTTCAGAAATGTATTCTCTGTGTTGAAGTTATAAAAGTGCATTCATTCTTGGGAATTGACCCCTACTAAATTCATTTAGAATACAAGGCCGTACAATTGTGTGGCGCTTATGATTAGGGAAAGAAAACATAAAAATATAACCCTTTTGTGATCCGAAATTAATATATATTCACTGCTCTCTTGCTACTCTTATAACCCTTTACTGCTATCCAATTTCCAGAACTTCAACCGTTACTCACTAGTGAAGTTGTGAGGATTACACTCTGATTGTTGTGTTTTTGAGGAAAAAACTCAAGTATAGCAGTGAATATATTAATTAATTCTGGAGTGTAAAGGTTATATTTTAATGTTTCCTTTCGCTATTCATAAGCACGGTACATGATTGTACGTCCTTGGTTTCTAAATAAATTCAGTGTGTTCATAAATGTGTTCAGTGTTTGTTTCACATTTGCATACCTCATTTGGGAAGTTTTCTGTTGACGTCATTAGGAGGGCAAAACAAAATCCATCTTTAGTCTTGTGGATAATTCAAAGCAACGAGCCGAATGACCCAGTAAACGCCACGAGACGCTCCCAACTTCTTGACTCTATACCGCCTGACCCCTTTTTATAAGTGGAGTTAATCGCTCTGTTGCTGCTGCACGAGTTTCACCGCACTGTAACCCGTGACGATCTGCCCGTAGACAAACTGGACGCCGACTACATCCGGCGTTACCTTGGCGACCTCACTCCCCTGCAGGAGAGTTGTCTGATTCGTCTGCGCCAGGGGCTGCAGGAAACCCACAAAGGAAAAGTGAGTGGTGCTACGCACAGCGACGGAGACGAGCAGACAGCCAAACACTCTCCTGCCAGCACACTGCACTTTAATTGTAGTAAATGTATTGGCTTCATAGTGCACTTTATTAGCACCCAAACACGCGCTATAAATGTTGTGTTCTTCTTCCAATCATCATCGCATATAAGACAGAATTACACAGCTCACAGTAGAGCTGGGATAGTAATCTGTGTTTCATCCAGGTCCTAGGGAAAACCTTTATCTGGTCCACATTTTAAAATATCAGACTGCTCCCGACGAGCTGGCTGTCGCCTTGCATGGTTGACTCCGCTGTGTGAATGTGTGCATGAATGGGTGAATGTGTTAGGTGGCTTTGAGTGGCCACTGGTTAGAAAAGCGCTGGACAAATGCAGTCCATTTACCACTCAAAACGTTTCCATCACATCGAGCGGTCCCAGATGTAAACCCTGCCCCCACACCCCAGATCCCCAAGGACCAGCACGTGCTGCGGTTCCTGCGCTCCCGGGACTTCGGCCTGGAGAAGGCCCGCGAGATGCTGTGCCAGTCGCTGACCTGGAGGAAGCAGCACCAGGTGGACTTCCTGCTGGACTCCTGGGAGCGGCCCGGCCTGCTGGCGGACTACTACACCGGGGGCTGGCACCACCACGACAGAGGTGAAGCAAATCTCCAACTATTATGAATAACGGGCTGGTCATTTTCTACAGGTCCAATCTATCGTTTCATTTTCTCTGGATCTGTAAGCCAGTATATTCGGTGTGTATTTGTTTGCATGGTCTAATCTTGTGTAGCCCCAATACTGTGGATGTAACTGATTTAAATTTTAATTTACAGTGTACAAACCACCTTTATTTGACACGCCTCTTCACTGGAAATTTAGTCAGCCGGCTCTGCTAAAAACGATCACTACCGCCCAACATACTTAAAACAGAACAAGACCCTAAAAGGAGTTTGAACGCGTTTAGTCCTCTGCCACGCGCGGCGCTGCCAGGCAGGGCGCTCGTGGCTCGTCTGGTATGTGACCCGCCGGACTCTTGAGTTCTGCCCCTCACCGAGTCGTATTCGGACCAGAAGGCTTTAAAAGTCGTGTTCTTGCCAATTGAACCATTTCAGAATTTAGATGGGAAAATATTACAAATGATCGTATTGAGACAACCCTATTTTTGACTGCGCATCTATTACATTGTTTGTGAAGAACTAGATTTAAATCGAGAACTTTTTTCTGCTCTGATGCCGTAAACATCCCCTCGCAACCACATGATAGATGGTCACAAATGCGACCATTTCAGCCTCAGTCTTGATCCCTGCATGTAGCAGGTGACCGCAGGTGGGACTCAAACCTGGGACGCAGCGAGAGGTACTGCCTACATGGTTAGCACACTGTTGAGCCACTGAGCTGCTCATAGTGGAAACGCCCTCAACAGATCTGTCAATAGTCCAGGGTGGACTCTGTGCCAAATAGTTTTTGGGCCTGGCACCAAGGTCTAGGTTAGAATCAGTGTGACCCCCCCCCATGTAGCAGATAACCCCCTGTTGAGTTCACTGGACCTGCGTCATTGGTCTCCACGGTGTGTTCCTCCCGGAGCCCTCGTGAGCGATGGCTGGTCCGGGAGGCTCTCCCACGCGCATCTCAAACACAGAGGCCTTATCCCTTGTGTCAATGTTGCATCGGAAGGAATCACATCTTCCGTTCGGTCTCCTAGTAACGGCGTATGTTGCTTCCAGTGCTACACAAAGGCCTACAGTACTAGCAGAGGCTGGAGCCGTTTGGAACGTTTCCATGCCCCGCAGTTTCCGATCGTGTTCCTTCTCTGGAATATCACAAGTTCTCGTTCTTTACTATCTTTACTTTCTACACCCAACTGTCGGAGTGCAGCGCTATACGCACTCGCGTCAGGCCGACACCCGTGATTCAGGAACATCTACATTGGCTAGTTTGTCTGTATTGAGTCCTATCATCAGAGCAGCGTTTCTTAACTAATGGGTCAGGACCCAGAATGCGTTGCCTTTCAGTCAAAGGTGTGTTACAAAAACCCAAATGAATCTCTTTCCCCCTGTCTTCTGAGTCAGTTTTCAGTGCGCGCGACTAGGTCCAACAATAACAATTACCAATGTTGTGTCCCAAGATGAAACGAGGTGATGAACTCCTGCATTAAAAGGTTCTTACTGACTGCACAGTGCACACAAGAAAATCTCACTTCAGCCCCCCTCTGTAAATAGAGTCCAGAAACACAGCTCAACGAAAGTTCCCTTCCCTGAACTCTGAATGCAAGCGACAAGAAACGCAAAGTGCATCAAGATTGGTTCTGAATTCTGAGAAAAGCCTGTTGTGGGTCTAAAGCTGGGTAACCAGCCAGCTCACATCTGCAGCGGGCCCCCGGGGGCCCCTGCTACCGGTGAATGATTAGCCGTGGGCCCTAGCCTGCCATCTGTTGTGTCTGCGGAGATAAACAGCGCTTGCTAATTGCCGCGGTGGGCATGGCTCCAGGGCTCCCCCCGTCTGATGAAGACGCGATGGAGAGCTTTATACGCCGTGACCAGCGGTGACACCGCGCTCGCTGGTTAACGGGTTCCTCACCCTCCCCTGATGAGTCGCGGCACCACGGAGGCGCTCTGGAGGAGAGAGGCAGGCAGCATGTTGTTGGAGTCAATTGTCCGCAGGCTTTTGAGTTTAATTAGACGAGCCACGGGCGCTGATTACGTTTAGCCTGGCGCGTCTCTCGCCTAATGCAACCTTAGAAAGGTCAGATGTTTCTTTCAGAAACAGACATGGGTATATGTATATATATATATAGCTGCCTGCCTGCTCAAAACCTTGAACTGATCCAAAGGATATGAATGAAGAATTAAAATGATAAATAAATAAAGGCAATAAGGATGACATACCATCTGTTAAGAGCATTTAATAGGCGTATATACCGCCCCATACCCCCCAGAGGCTCCAAGCCATCAAAGACTGTTCTTAAACTCCCAGGATTTGACGGCATGCGTGGCATGCAGTCACAAAGTGTCAATGAAGTTCAAGTAGTGCTGAACTTTTTCAAGGGGCCCGACGATGTAATTAGCGGGATCTAGTGTTACGGGAGTGTTACAACAGGGCTTCTGCCACATGGGCTTTACAGGGCATGCCTTACAACTATGTGAATTTAATAAATTTACATTTCATGCAATGCAATGCAAAAGCTTCCAAAACAATCTTTTTAAACGTGTTTCTCGATGGCTCCAGCGGAGCGGTCACTGAATACATGCTTTAACGGTATGGTTGTTCGTGCAGACGCATTACTGAGGGCAGTCACCGTGGTTCGGTTGTGTATTCATGGGGTGTTCTCTGTGTAAGCTCTAACTGTGTGTGGTTATGTGTACAAATGGGGTTCTCGCTACGCGTTAGGTTGTAACTTCGTGTGGTTGTGTGTTGAGATGAGGTTCTCTACGCGTTGTGCTGTAACTGTGTGGTTGTGTGTTGAGATAAGGTTCTCTACGTGTTGTGCTGTAACTGCCTGTGGTTGTGTTTAGATGAGGTTCTCTACGTGTTGTGCTGTAACTGTGTGTGGTTGTGTTTAGATGAGGTTCTCTACGTGTTGTGCTGTAACTGTGTGGTTGTGTGTTGAGATGAGGTTCTCTACGTGTTGTGCTGTAACTGTGTGTGGTTGTGTGTTGAGATGAGGTTCTCTCTGCGTTGTGCTGTAACTGCGTGTGGTTGTGCTTCCAGACGGCCGCCCTCTGTACATCCTGCGCCTGGGTCAGATGGACACCAAGGGCCTGGTCCGGGCGCTGGGGGAGGAGGGCCTGCTGAGACAGGTGAGTCCTTCTGCTGGATAGGACCACCATGCACCTCTTCTGACTCCCAACATCTACCTGCCTGGAGTCCCCGTCGCTCACTCATCTGTTCTGTGTAGACGCGTTTCAATTCTTAAATACACAGATATACACACTTTGTCTTTGCTCTCGTAACTTAGGTTCTGTAAAGGTTCTGTAAAGATGAACCTAGGTTCTGTAAAGTCCTAACCTATTGTTCTGTAAAGTCCTATCCTAGGTTCTGTACAGTCCTATGCTAGGTTATGTACAGTCCTATGCTAGGTTCTGTACAGTCCTATGCTAGGTTCTGTACAGTCCTATGCTAGGTTCTGTGCAGTCCTCATTTGGGTCTGTCCTTTTGTTCCCTCAGGTCCTGTCCATCAACGAGGAGGGTCTGCGCCGCTGTGAGGAGAACACCAGGGTGTTCGGTCGACCCATCAGGTACAAGAGAACCGAGTGCTCTCTGCTTATTGGTTTTGTGGTAGCTTTTCACCGTGCAAAACTGTACAATGGGATTGGCCTCTTGCCAATCCCATTGTTGCCACTAAGCTAATGTATTAATACCATTGTAGAAGGTAGCCACATGCTACGCTATATTAATACTATTTTAGCAGTTAGCCAAAGCTAGGCTACGCTAACACCTACTATAAGTTGCAGTGAGAGCATAGCCACAAGCTAGGCTAGGCTAACCCCGACGTCCGCTGCTTCACTGCTAGCTGCTGGACGTGCCTGGTGGACCTGGAGGGGCTGAACATGCGCCACCTGTGGCGGCCGGGGGTCAAGGCCTTGCTGAGGATCATCGAGGTGGTGGAGGCCAACTACCCCGAGACTCTGGGCCGCCTGCTCATCCTGAGGGCCCCCCGGGTGTTCCCTGTGCTCTGGACCCTGGTGAGACCCCCCCTCAACCGCTAGATCAAACACATTCACACGACGTCAGCCTTAACGTGAAGTCAAGTTTACATGAAGTCACCTTAACATGACTTTGTCTTATTATGACATCATCTTAACATGATGTCGCCTTATTATGACGTAAACTCTACATGGCTTTAACATTACTTTATTATTTAAATAAAAATCCTAACCTATACTTTTATGACGCAGGTTGAGCTATAGTATAGCTCACCACAGTTTTACAAGGTTCAATAGTTTGACGTGAATTGTGTCGCCTGCTATCCTGAACTGCCAGGCCTGGAACAATGAGACGGCGTGATGCCATGTACCTAATGATTCATGTTCTGCCAGGTGAGCCCCTTCATCGACGAGAACACCCGTAAGAAGTTCCTGGTGTACGCGGGGAACGACTACCAGGGCCCAGGAGGGCTTCTGGACTACATCGACAAGACCATCCTGCCTGACTTCCTGGGCGGCTCCTGCATGGTGAGGCAGCGCCCACCACACTAAGGCTTCGAATACTCGTTGGTTTTTCGCCGAGCGAGTATTAAAATACTCGTTCCAGAAAAACACACCATCAAAAACATTAATAATCCCTATTATACTCCCTGGAACCGATTTTTACAGTATCTGCATATTTTGTTGAAGATTTAATAGCTTTTGAACGTTAATTAGTAGGCCTAAGTAAGTTAGAGTTCCTTACTTTTTCCCTGTGGAAGCGAACAGCTGTTGTTCCGTTATCAGCTGTCCTCTCTGCCATCTCAGCCCTTACGGGAGCATGTATTAATTAAGGACATAGAAACTCATCAACTCACATAGGAAATCATTCTTGGATCTAAGGGTGGGTTTATTTATTGCATTAAGACGACGAAAATAAGCACAAGTTCCAAGCTGGATAGAAAACTTCTGTAAGGACTACAATCGCTTCCCATGACTGTGCGTAGCTCGGGCTCAGATACTTTTAGTTATTATCAAGCTATTCAATTTGTTTTTCAAGGCTGTGTCAACAAAAAGGCAAGTTCTAGGCCACATCTGCATAATAGGCTACTTGCATGTTTGAGGCGATTCATCAAACTTGTTGTTCCTCCGTGAAAGGCCAATTTCTTGTCGCAAATTTGGCACTGAGCATGCTGTCGATCATTGGCCGATGGAAAATGTTCCCAAACTGATGATTTTTTTGGGCATTTTGAACCAACTCGTTCAATGTCTATGTTGAAGTAAGTGCGCACGCTGCACTTGGAGGTGAGGTGATGGATGCGCTGTGACACTTAGTGATGTAATATCCTCCTAAATGAGCAATCTACTACTACTACTACTACTACTACTACTACTACTACTACTACTACTACTACTACTACAATAATACTAACTTTTATATCCCAAATATTATATTATTTGCTTACATTATATTGCAGTTCTAGCTTCTTGCAATCTTTTGCCTCCCCCTAGTCAGCCACTGGTCTATTCCGGTTATCACTTATCACATTGACGTGCTAACGTGCTAACAGGCATTGTCATGGCATGCTTCATAGCATAGCCTTCCTAGCCTCAAAAGCCAATCAACCCTTGTTTAATGCCTTGAAGCCACATCTCTCGTGTGAACAGGAAGCCAGTCGGTCAGTTTCGCTCCTCCGCCAGACTTCCGCATTGTTCAGTCCTCCACACTCACTTCCTGTTTCCCCCGTGTCATGGGACAGTGCGAGCTGCCAGAAGGAGGCGTGGTCCCCAAGAGCCTGTACCGCACGGCAGAGCAGCTGGAGAGCGAGGAGAACCGGTTGTGGGCCGACGCCATCTACAAGAGCGCCAGCGTCTTCAAGGGAGCCCCCTACGAGGTATGATAGTACCCCACCTTTTACACCTCATTTTAGTCCCCCTACGAGATACCCCACCTTTCACAAACCATCTAGCCCCCCTACAAGGTACCCCACCTTTTACACTACCTGTACTCTACCTTTTACACACGCCGACCCCCCTACGAGGTACCCCACCTTTTACACACTATCGGTCTCTCTTTACGCCTTCATCCAAAGTGAGTGACAGTGAGTCCTAATATGATTCATAAGGAGCAGGTATGAGAGGTTAGGGCTTCTTGCATCGACTAGTCTACCCTGCGCCCTTTTTTCAATGCACGCTTCAAACCAGACTGGATGGATGGCTAAACGGTTGTAGCTTCGGGGCAGGTATCAACGCTACGCTGAGCGTGTTGTGCAGCTTCACTGGAGTCTAAATTGGGTTAGCAGAGCTCCAGCGTCTGACGGCAAGCCAGGATAAATACAATGTGAAGGAGTACTGTTTTAAAACAACAGGCCTCATTCGTTCCCCAACCACCAAAGAGCCTATTCCATGCTCGGCCAGTTCTTTGAGTTCACTTTAATCTTTCAGGATGGCCTTACGCTGCTCTCAACCACCGTCTGTAGTCCAGTCCATCCTGGATGATTTTAGTCTATAAAATAGACCACACCGCTGAACTGAATTCTGTTGTGGTTTGAGGACTTGCCGAGAGGTTTCTAGTTAGGTTCCGATTCGATTCCCTAAGGCCTGCAGTCTACCTGTGGGCATCCTTGAGCACGATGGGCATCTTGCTCAAAGTTGCCTACAGGTAGACCGCAGGGAATCTAGCTAGGAACCTAACAAGGATGCTAATGGGTCTGATGGACCTAACCTCTACCTGCTCTAAAATGACGTGGATTTAAGAGTGACTTTGGATTGAATGACTAAATAGTATATGGTCATCTGATTAGTCAGATACTGGTCTCGTAACAATCAGCTAGGGCTCACGTTTCTGACGCCTGGTGTCTGTGTTTGTAGAAGTGAGCTCCGACCTTGAGGTCATTCAGGTCAGTCCTGTAGTGCTTAATGCACGCAGGGGGCGACGGCCGTGCACGTGAGGGTGGCCTCATGGAACCCGACCTTGGTGCTGATGTAATCACTGTGCCAAAGTTTACTGTTCTGTAAACAACTCTGCAGAGGGGAGATAGAGGAGGTTAGATCATCTGTCTTAGGAGGCTGAGTGCTAGGGTTGATCCTCTGATACCGTGGAGTGCAGTGCCACCTGCTGGTAGAAATGTATATCATTCCCATCTGTTGCATCACTCGCTACCGTCAGGGAGGGGCTAGGGACTGGATATAAACATCCCTACCGTCAGAGGGCCTTAAACCAGTAGGTTAGCTTACCTTTCAAATGCTTTGGTTTTGCAGAACCTGGTTTTACTTTTGCAGAAAGTTCTGTGATTGTTAATGTCTGTTGTTTTATTGTAAACTCCATCCAAGTGTTTTTTCTGGTCTTCTTGCTCACTGAAGTCTCTGCCCGCGTCCAAGTGAACTCTGGTTCTGTTCGCTTCAGATGCAACCTTGATCCGAACCGACTTAGTGAACCAGCTATCAGAGCATTAAGGGTTGAACAGTTTTACACTTTTGGACGACGTGATCACTCTCAAAAACACTAAATTATTCAGTTTTAAATGGGCTCAAGTCTTTATTTGCAGAAACAAAATGAAAAAAAACCAAGATCATGCATAGTTGTGGCTGCTCATTCTTGTAGTCCGCATTAAGGAAGCGCGGTGAGTTTCCTGTCCAATCGACAAGGGATGTTTGTTTAGTTTCCTTCCCCTTAAAAGGGCAACGCCTAACCAGATGAAAAGTTAAAGTATCATCTTAACCCTTCAGACTACCCAGCTCCAGGTGTGATGGCCCCGAGTGTTAAAACCTGCCTCCTTCTTCTCCGTCTTCTCCTCCCCCCAGCTGCTCATTGACATCGCTGAGGTGTCCTCCGTCATCACCTGGGACTTTGACGTGTGTAAGGGCGACGTGGTGTTCAACATCTTCCACTCCAAGCGGGCGCCCACCCCCCCTAGGAAGGAGGCGCCGGGCGCCGCCCCCTTGGTGGGCGGGGCCAACCTGCCGCTGATTGACAGGAACTGGACGCTGGGCCAGGACTACAGCAAGGTGGAGACGGCGCTGGCCTGCCGCGAGGGCGAGAGCGTCCAGGTACGTGGGGTCCTCGGGGTCACGGCGGGCGTCCGAAGTCCATTCTGACAAATGGACTTTGTCAGAGGAAAGTAGCTTTGGAAAAATGCGTCTGCTGAACGCCCTGAATGTAAATGTAATGCCATGGTGACGGGTTCCATTCCCGTAGTAATCACAAGTCCTCATTGTTAGAGTATTCCTCATGGTTGCTGTGAGGAACTTTTATTTGGGAGTGATTTTGTTTCGAGGACTTGAGGATCGATTGGACCGTGTGCCTTTTGGGAAATTAAACCGGCCGTTGCAATAAAGGCACAAAATCCTAATTATCTGAGCTCTCAAGACACTGAGGGCTTACCGTCCTACCAGTAAGCCCTCCTCTGTCTCTTCTCATCCTCAATCTCACTCCCTATCTCACTCACTCCCTCTTCACTCCCTCGCTCACTCTTACTATCACTCAATCCCTCCCTTCTTCTCACTCTCACTCCCCCTCACTCCCTCGCTCACTCACTCCCTCTTCACTCCCTCGCTCACTCTTACTATCACTCAATCCCTCCCTTCTTCTCACGCTCACTCCCCCCTCACTCCCTCTCACTCTCACTCACTCTCACTCACTCCCCTCCCTCTCCCAGGGCTCTCACATCACCCGCTGGCCCGGCTTCTATATCCTGCAGTGGCGGTTCCAGGGGGCTCCGGCCTGCGCGGCCTCCAGCCTGCCCAGGGTGGATGACGTGCTGGCCTCGCTGCAGGTCTCCTCCCACAAGTGCAAGGTCATCTACTACACGGAGGTGCTGGCCTCGCAGGACTTCAGGTCGGTCCCACCGCCACTGTGTGCTGCTAGCAGGATGTAGCCGCTAATGGGTCTGCTAACGGGATGTAGGTCGCTAATGTGTCTGCTAACGGGATGTAGGTCGCTAATGGGTTTGCTAGCGGGATGTAGCCGCTAATGGGTCTGCTAACGGGATGTAGTCGCTAATGTGTCTATTAAAAGGATGTAGCCGCTAATCTTTCTGCTAGCAAGATGTAGGCGTTGAAACGTCTGCTAACCGAATGTAGGCGCTAACAGGTCTGCTAACAGCCTGTAGCCGTGAATATGTCTGCTACCAGTATGTATCCGCTAATAGGTCGGTTATCCGGATGTGGTCACTTATTGTTCTCCTAACAGTGTGTAGCCGCTAATACTTACAGCCTGTTACCGCTAATACGTCTGCTAACAGTAATATTCGCTACTATGTAGCTGAATATTGTAGCCGCTTATACGTCGGCTAACAGAATGTAGCTGCTAATCAGTCTGCTAACGGTATGTAGTGGCTAGTTGATCTGCTAACAGTAGCTGCATATCAGTCTGCTAACGGTATGTAGCCGTATATATGTCTGCTAACAGTATGTAGCTGCTAATAGGTCTGCTAACAGTATGTAGCCACTGTCTGGTCTGTGGGATTCACCTCTTCATACTCTGATCCTCCCCTAGCGTTGGGCTTCTTTGGTTGGGAGAAATGAGCCAACAGTTAGATAAAGCACAGGCGCATGTTTCTGATTAAACTGCGGGCTTACTGCATCTTAGACTTTGAGAACCACTGCCCTACATCATATTAACGTCCCCTTGTTGCTGCTCCCCAGGGGGTCGATGACCAGTCTGGAGTCCAGCCACAGTGGCTTCTCCCAGCTCAGCGCGGCCACCACCGCCTCCAGCCAATCACACACCAGCTCAGGCATATCCAGGTAGCATCTGACCAATGGGAAGAGAGCACCCGGAGGACGTCGACTCCTATTGGCTTGTACTGTGGACTTAACGAACACTTTTAGAATAACGAAATACTTAACACTTGACTATGGTTTCACGAATTATGATATTCAGCATTTAGTTTTATTGTTAATATAAATAATATGAATATATATTTATATCCGAGTAGCATATTGTTGACTTGAGGGTTCCTGTATTATCACAATCCTTTAATAAACTTCTTCTTTGGCAAGCAATGGTTGACTTTAATTTGTTTAAAGGAAAATTCCGGTATTTTGAACAATGAGCCCCCTTTCTGGTTTATCTAGGATGAAATAGAGTTGTTTTGAATATTGGTCCTGTCTCGAGTATTTGGCTAATTTCGAGTCGCCCCTGCATGCTTCACAATGGCTGGCTATGGGCATTCGCAAACCTATCCTTAAAACACCCCTAAACGTTAGTTTTCAGAAATGCGAAACTCATCGAGTGGATGTTGTTTGTTGATGTTCCTCATCAAGTATTGTAGTGAAATACAGTTTCTGTCGTGTTTTATTTGGCATTTTGTAAATCTGACCTTTGTAAAGGAAACGGAGACTGGAAACGGAAGTGGAAAGGGGGGTGGTTGTAGTCTTTATACTCGGTTCTCCCAAGCCCCAACGAACTGCACAGTTCTGCTGGTAGAACTGCACAGTTCTACCAGCAGTGTTGTACCTGAACACGTTCATTGAACGATAGTCCATGAACTCGTTCATATTTTGGGAGAACGTGAACTGAACGTACTATATTACTGCCTGATGAACGTTACTGTGAACTTGTTCGTTCTGGTGTCTGTGAACGGCACGCTCACTCGGTTTAACTTCGTTCAATAGGGGAGTTAATTGTTTATCAACACGGCGGATGCGTGCGCAGAATGAGAATTAGTTTGACCGGTTGCCATGGTTATCTCTGTGGTTAATTTACAGTTGAGGTGTTTGTTACATTAAACTAATCAGAAAATGAGGTTATATGCTATAGACCCTATCAATTTCTTTTGTGTGCTTTATTGCGCATGCACATTAAATGCTTTACCTAAATACACAAAATACGCAGTTTATTATAGCTGAAAATAGCTACCTGACTGCTGTGCTGCTTATCCCCAGACATCTTAAGTTCCATTCAAGTTATTTCAGAGGTGGGGGGGGCTGTGTGTGTGTGTGTGTGTGTGTGTGTGTGTGTGTGTGTGTGTGTGTGTGTGTGTGTGTGTGTGTGTGTGTGTGTGTGTGTGTGTGTGTGTGTGTGTGTGTGTGTGTGTGTGTGTGTGTGTGTGTGTGTGTGTGTGTGTGTGTGTGTGTGCGTTAAATAAACCCTCCCTTAGATCCAAGAATGATGGTCTCTATGTCCTTAATTAATACATGCTCCCGTAAGGGCTGAGATGGCAGAGGACAGCTGATTAGGAACGGAACAGTTCGCTTCCGCAGGGAAAAAGTAAGGAACTCTACTTACTTAGGCCTACTAATTTACGTTCAAAAGCTATTAAATCTTAAGCAAAATATGCAGATACTGTCAAAATCGGTTCCAGGGAGTATATAGGGATTATTAATGTTGTTTTTGATGGTGTGTTTTTCTGGAGTATTCGAATGCTCGCTCGGAAAAACCAACGAGTATTCAAAGCCTGAAAAATGGCAAAATGGGCGATTAGTATTAGCCAAAAACTGGGGACGGGACCAATATTCAAAATTTCGGTGTTAACCACTCTATTTCATTCTAGACAAACCAGAAAGAGGGCTCAATGTTCAAAATACCGCAATTGTCCTTCAATTGTCCATAATTAACAACTTTCTAATTTATTTTGTATTAGGATTGTATTTTGTATTGTTTTCAATGGTCAGATTTGTGCCCAGAAGATGTGAAATCTCAAGTTTGTTTAATGGCAGTTCTTAAGACAAACTCCTTGAAATCTACTTCTAGTCGATGAGACTTTTTATAAACTCTGCTGATGCAGTTATCATACCATCCACCAAGTGGCGCTGTGCCACCGGGAAAGTATCTTGGAAGACCGCTATAATTTTGATCATCTGATTATCGATTATTCTACTTGATTCAGTGACTTCAGTGAACACTTTCCACTTTTAATGTTACATATGACTGTTTTACATACTTAATGTTAGTGAAATACAGTATATTTGAAATATTGTGTTGCATGCATGTAAATTCATATGGCTTATCTCATCTGACTGCTATTACCAAAGGCACGTCTCGAGCTGAATTTCTCCCCTCATTAATCATTCATCAGTTGCAATTCCGAGTAACATTTGCGTCGAACAACTACCGAGACTTGTGGACTTACCGAAGTCGGGCCTAACGGGACCGAGTAGGCCTACGGTTGACCTAGGCTACTAGACATGAGAGAGAGGCATCATGTGCGTTTATCCCCGGGTCCACAGCGGCGAATAATCAACCTAAGCAGCTAATGACCTCCCTGGATGCCCGTTCTCCACCTAAATAAACAGCGCTACTCTAGCTGGCAGCAATTGTCTGACGACTCCAGTATGGAGGGTTCAAGGTCGGTTATTTTTCTGATAGGAAGAGGAGAGCGAGGAGGCAACCTGTTGGAAGTGCTCTGCAGGGCGGCGGGGGCAGACGGGGTATTGATCAGTGGAGCCTCCCTCAGTGCAGAGCAGAGCGTACCCTCCCATCAGCCCCTGTGTTAGTATTCTATCAGCGCTAAACCAGCACAATCACCCCGGCTCGGATTCCAGCGCTCGCCTTCAGAAAGCGAGACCCCACTGCGTGCGTGCGCGCACGCACACGCACGCACACACTCTCTCACTCTCGGGCAAGCCTTATCGAGAGGATCTGGAAATGGCTTGTCATCACAGATCAGCAACATGACGCTGAGTGTCTGGACATCAAATCATCACACATTGCACTGTGAATATCTAACGGTGGCTCTTTTAACTCTGAACCAAGGGCACAGCGCCACCTCTGGTGACACACCGTAATACACTCCATTCGAAGCATTATCGCCACATTCAGCGATTTGAGTAACTTTCTCGGCTGGTGTTGATTTAGGTGTGTTGCTGTGAACATGGCTTATGTTGACGTATTGAGATTAAACCTAAAAGCCAGACTGGTTTAAAGTTTTTTAAGTTATGCGATTCGCAGCTGTGACCTGAATAGGCCGATACATTTATAATTTGCGTCAAGTCTCTGGCTTGCAAAGGAAGCCTTAGGAAAAACAACACAAACACACTAAACACAATCGCAAAATCTAAACAACACGATCATATAATCCAAACAACACGATCACACAATCACACTAAACAGCCCAATAACAAGGCTTTGCAAGCCTTAGAAATATTGTGTGATTGTGTCGTTTTTTATTGTGCGACTGTGTAATTTATATTGTGTTGTGTTGTATAGATTGTGTGATTGTGTTGTTTATGTCCTAAGGCTTTTAAAGCAAGCCTTAGGCTATATTTGTTTCCCTAGAGATTTTAATTGCCCGACGAGGAAGTCATCAATATTCTCCACTTCCAGTGTTGGTTTAATTGAGATGAATCTACATAATTGTCGGACACCAACGAGACCATCTGGGATGACTTTATCAAAACAATTCTAGGCTTAAATTTCCCAATCTTTCCAGTGATATATGCTCTCTTAGTCTTAACAACTGCCTTTATAACTTTGTTTAAGCATTTACTTTATGTGTCAGGTTTTAAACCACTTCATAATGGCTGTTTCCGCAATCAATAACAATTAAAAATGTGTTATATATTACATTCCCTCCTTTTAAAGGTTGTCCTCCCTTCCGCTATCTCCTTTCCTCCATATCGCCTCCCCCTCTCTGTTCCGTTCTCTTTTCCTCCCTCTTTTTCGGTTCCATTATCTCTCCCCTGTTCTCTCTCTCTCTCTCTCTCTCTCTCTCTCTCTCTCTCTCTCTCTCTCTCTCTCTCTCTCTCTCTCTCTCTTCTCTCTCTCTCTCTCTCTCTCTCTCTCTCTCTCTCTCTCTCTCTCTCTCTCTCTCTCATTCCCTCTCTCTCTCTCTCGTTCCGTCTCCTTTATAAACTCCCCCTAATGGTCCTGATGTGGCCGTATGAAACGGCTTTAATTGAGGACAGGGTTGTAAAGTAGGACTCCACTTTGGATCATCATTATAAACCCCAAAGCCGCTCCCAGTGCCGGCTCTGAACTCCAGGGGGCCCGAGGCAAGAATCGTTTCAGGGCCCCAATCATAATTCCGGGAGCTCCAAAAGCAGTCGTACCTGCGTTTGAAACACTTTTTAAAGGCCTTTCTGTCTTGTCTTGTGTGGACCACTTACTTCGCCACATGCAGATCCATGCTGTGTTCTACAAGTTACATCCAACCTCCTTTTGTTTGGTTGTGTCTGAGCGTGTGATTGGCCAAGCCCGTGAGACTGTCACCTGACAGGGCTTGGTGATTTACCACCAGCCTGATTAACATGTCCACATGCAGAAAGATGTACAGCTGTATCTACTCATCAGCAAAAGTAATCATACCACCCAAACATTGATGTATATATGAGGGAGAGAGAGAGGGAGAGAGAGAGGGAGAGAGATTGATTTACGGGAGTGAGTTCTGTGAGGAAAGGGCATCTGATGAGTGTTTGGCAGTCCTCACTCCAACCCTCGTGGTGGGGGGGCTGCGGTGGAGCTCGTTTGTGAGCTTATTGCAGAGACGCCGGTCGATTTCCTGCTCCACTAAACCAACAGATTGATGCTCTGGTCTAATTCCCCGTGGATCCCCGCCGGGCGAGGTCAATACAAACACAGGATCTGTCATGATCCGCTCGCTGTTCACCTGACAGGGGAGCAGGCAAGGGCTGAGGCATGTTGCTCAGGGCAGACAGGACCCATGGTGGATCGGACATCCAGATCTCCACAGCACGCTACACTGGCTTTTATGTTTTGACAATTCAGTGTCTGCATTGGACTTGAAACCTGTCGCACTTCTGAGATAACCACCAGGGAGGGAGAGAGAGAGAGAGAATCTTGTTTAGAGGGAGATGGACAGACTTGCTGACAGGCAGACAAAGACACTGGCTGACAAACGGATGCAGCATTGAGATTCTGGCTGCAGGAGGGATAGACAGATGTACAAGCAGACTTGTTGAAAGTCAAGCTGATGGAGACTGGCAAAGGGACAGACAGACAGACAGACAGACTGCCTGATAGGCGATCGGCCAAAGGGACTGGCGGACGGACACATGGATGGACGGAGGGACAGATATGGTTGCAGGGCTGGAGGGCAGGGGGGAAGGTGTGAATGTCTCCAGGCAACAGAGAGATGCTTCATCTCGCCCCGATCAGCAGAATCTGCTCTGCCGGCGCTATGCCACCAAGACGGATTCAGAGAGACGCTTTCTTTAGGGAGGACTCTGGCAGACTGTGGCTCAGTCAGCATCTTCACTGATCTCGGATACTGGGGCGGCATGTGGCCCAGGAGTTAGAGCGATGAATGGTAACCGGAAGGTTGCAAGTTCAATCCCCAGCTCCTCTTCGCCGAGTGCCGAGGTGTCCTTGAGCATGACGCCTCACCCTAACTGCTCCTGACGACGAGCTGGCTGTCGCCTTGCATGGTTGACGCTGCCATCGCTGTGTGAATGTGTGTGATGTTGCAATGGTTTTCTCTCTGTTGTTCAGAAGCAAGTCTCCAACACAGCGTTTCACGACCTTATCGTCACCTGGTACGTTGATGGTTATGTTTACGTTGATGGTTACTCTTTATAAAAAAGCAAAATATGGATTAATAGATTCTGTTCATGCAAACAAACGAATCAGTGAATAATACCCACAGGCGTTGTTGAAGATGTTGATGGGGTTAGATCCTTTTTCTAGATGCAGACCCAAGCTTTGGGCACAAGGAGTATCAGATCTTAGAAACGTATGGATCACGTCCCAGTACTCCACTGGGATTAGGTTTAGAACCCCAACCTGAGGTGGTCACACTGGCAGGGTTCTTCCGATAACCTCTTATATAGCAGTTCACTTTGGGGACGGTTGTGTGCCCAGGCTCCTGCGAGCCGTATCACACATCCTGGTTGTTCTGGCCTCTTTGTTCCTGTCAGGTTTCAGAGCGTGCCGCTCGCTGGAGCGTGACGTCCTAGCGTGGACACGGAGCTCCTGTGCCCTGGTTCCCATGGGAACCCAGCAGCGGCCTGTAACTGATAGACCATCTCCTCTCTCCTCTCATGAACACGACGGTATCTCCCACCCCCCCTCTCACCTGGTTCTGCTCCTGGCTCTGTCGCTAGCTCTCTCTCTCCCACATTCTGTCTCTCTTGCCCTCTCTCTTTCCGTCTTTCTTTCTTGCTTTCTCTCCCTCTTTGTTTTTAGTCTCTCTCCCTCTCTTTCTGTCTTTTCTTGCTCTCTCTCCCTCTTTCTGTCTTTCTTTCTTGCTCTCTCCCTCTTTCTGTCTTTTTTTCTTGCTCTCTCTCTCCCTCTTTCTTTCTTGCTCTCTCTCTCTCCTTCTTTCTGTCTTTCTTTCTTGCTCTTTCTCTTTCTTGTTTTCTCTCTCTAACCCTTAAAAATTGTACTTAGCATTGTGTAGCATCTTATCCTAGCTATCTGTGTTTGCCGCTTGGTTCTATGAACATCCTTACTGTACCGAGAGTGGTATACTCTTTTTTTTCTCACTTTAGATAAAAGGGTCTGCTAAATACCCTAAATGTAAATCTAAGAATCTGAGCGTTATAAGTTTCAGTTACACAGGTTACACAGCGAGAGATGAGGTCTTCTGATGGAGGAATATCCGTTTCTATGACACGTTTTAAACAGCACTTCGTCATAGCCTTCCTCACAATGTCTCCCTCATCTTCTTTTTTGCTCCGGGGGGAACGTCTGTCGAACACATCCCGCATGGAGTAAGAGAAGAGATCTCTGTCGGCAGGAGATGAAACTGACGAAAGCGGAGCTGGATCTAGTTGTCGACTCTCAGAACCCCCCCTCAGCCTCGAGGTAATCACCTCCAGGAAACGGGTTACAGGAAGTCAGCGAACACAGACTTCCTGAGCACTCATTCTCGCTGTCAGAGATGAGCTCAGCTCGCTACATGAGTGATAAAATGAGCTTGGTGCTTTTCTCACTTTTCCTTTCTCAGTAAAAGATTTTTTCTATATGTTAGTTGAGTTATATTAGTTTTATTCTTAGCAAACAAATTTTCAGCTTGACTACCCTTCTCTCTTTCCCATGTTGATTAGACGTGTGTGTGTGTGTGTGTGTGTGTGTGTGTGTGTGTGTGTGTGTGTGTGTGTGTGTGTGTGTGTGTGTGTGTGTGTGTGTGTGTGTGTGTGTGTGTGTGTGTGTGTGTGTGTGTGTGTGTGTGTGTGTGTGTGTTTTAAGTTAGTCAAGTAGCGGTGGCACTGCACACGCTTCAGAAAAAAACACACAGAAAAATTGCTTTTAGAAAGAAACTTCCAATGTGCCTGTCTTCAGAGGTGCTGACGCGTGACAGCTAATCTGTGTCGCCGACTGCTGCGCTGCCATGTCTTCACGGCGGGCGTCTGATGAGTGTTTAAACACACATCACGCCGTCTGCTGCTGCTGGGAGGCTGGGATTGGCTGGTGGTCGTCTCGCACAGCCGGGCCCTCTCCCCTGACCTCATTAGGTCTGGGAGGTGTGTGTCTGTTGAGGGGTGGGGGGGCGTCAGACGGCTGTACTCTGCAGCTGATTGCATGAGCTGCAGCCGGTCGGATCTGGAGTGTGGTTCATGGCGTTCGTGACGTTTTCCCTGCAGTATGGTGAAAGCATCTTAAAACATATTCTAAGCAGCATACAATGTCTAGTAAGAACACAGGGGGGGGGAGGAAGAGGAAGGGGGTAGGAAGAGGACAGGGGGGTCAGAGGGGAAGAGGAAAGGGGGTGGGGATGAAGAGGAAGGGGGGAGGAAGTGGACGGGGGGTGGGGAGGAAGGGGGGAGGAAGAGGACGGGGTGGGGATGAAGAGGGAGAGGGGAGGAAGAGGACAGGGAGTGGGGATGAAGGGGAAAGCGGGAGAAGAAGAGGAACGGGAGGGAGAGGAAGAGGACAGGGGGAGGAAGAAGACGGGGGGAGGATGGGCTGGGGAGAAAGAGGACAGGGGGGAGGAAGAGGACAGGGGGGAGGAAGGGGACAGGGGGAGCAAGAGGACAGGGGGAGAGGGTGGGGAGCACGAGGAAGGCGAGAGGAAGAGGACAGGGGGTGGGGAGGAAGAGGACGGAGGGGAGAAAGAGGACGGAGGGGAGGAAGAGGACAGGGGGAGAGGGTGGTTAGGAAGAGTACAGGGGAGGGGGAGGAAGAGGAAGGTGGGGAGGAAGAGGACGGGGGAGGGGGAGGAAGAGGAAGGTGGGGAGGAAGAGGACGGGGGAGGGGGAGGAAGAGGTTGAAGAGCAGAGAGGAAGTGAGGAGGAAGAGAGGCTAACATTTTGATCCCCAGTCGCTGGACCCTCTTTTCATTTCACGTCAAGGTCCAGTCGAGAAAGAGGAACTGCACCAAGCAGGTGACGAAAGGGTGGTTGTACAATGGGAGGAACTGGGAAGGGTCGGGAATGAGATCAACAAACCGCTTCCCACAGACAGTTCTGTCAAAGACCTCATTTCAGAAGTTCTGGTGGCATGTAGTGGCATCGAAATAACTAATGTTCAGAAGAATGTTCAGTTGGCGGGCGGCACTGTTCAAAACATCTCCATTCGGGGGGGTCGCCTTGTTTCTAATTCCGGCTTCGCAGCTTCTGCGTCTGTCTCCTCACCTCCGAGGTCCGTTTTCCGGATTCCTTTTCTCGGTTCATTCTGACTTCTGCTGCTCAGTTCTGTTCCCAGTCCTCCCAGCTGTCCCAGCAGGCCGGGACGTATGCTGTCAGGGCGCACGCTCAGAGCCGAGTCACCGGCGACGACGCCGGAGGATTCCGGCTCGTGTCACCAGACCGGGGGGGGGGTCCGTCTGTTCCTCGCCGCCGGTGACAGACGTTAGATTAGCAGAAGATGCTTTAGAGAAGAGTCATGGTGGACCGCTCGCGTCTGTGTCCCTGTTAGATTGGCAGAAGATGCTTTAGAGAAGAGTCATGGTGGACCGCTAGCGTCTGTGTCCCTGTATGTACTGGAGTGATGAGTGATGTATTGGAAATGGATTAATGGTGTCAGAAATAACAAAATATAATGGTAAGCAACGTTATTCTTGTTGATTTGTCTCCCTTGTTAAGCACACAAAAAGCATGACATAAATATAGTTTTGATTTGATTGATTGATAAGGGCAGATCCATATCTTCGTATCAAGCACCGACTTGCAGAATACTTGATTCTGATTGCTCAAAAGAACCGCAAGGGCTTGCATTATTTTTCAATAAGGGCTGCGGTTTTTCTGTTCCGAATCAATGCGCTACAAATCTAAAATCGCATGTACAACGGTCCATTTTGAATACAACTATCGACCAGATGTTTTCTCGACAACGCAAAAACAACACTCTCAAATCGTCTGGGAGGAATTTCTAATTTCCAGTTGATAAGGACGATAAAAAAAGCAATAACGTTGGTGATGAAAGCAATCGATATCTTGATGGAAACCTGTTTGAGGCTTAGCGTAAGGAAGTCAGGAAGCAGTCCAATTAGCAAGGAATACAGCACTCTCGGGTGTCCTGTTACAGGCAAGAAATGCACTTAGAGGGATAGTAACCGTGGCAACATCCCCATCCCATCATGCATCAGGGTCAAACACCCGCGTGGTGCTTCAGTCCTCACTCATCCGTCCAGCGGACGAAGTGGTGAACCTAAACAGACCTGCGGGAAGTTCCATGACGGAGCGGGAGATTTAAACATGCATGGCGCACACATTCCCTGTTCCATGATTGGCCGCTTTGAGTGATGATGTTTACACGTGGCCGGGCGTCACCAGCCGACAGGTCGTTCATAAGCGTTCCAACGGCGACGACGACCAACCGAAAAAAAAAACACAAGCGTGACTTGGGAGGGGGGCCTGCAGGTTGTTCTGCGCTACGTAGCTCTTGAGTTATGTTTGTTCCATGAAGCGATTCTCTTTTGAATGTGTTGAATACATCCAGGTGTGTAGGTTGAGGGGGATTAAGAAGCAAGGGCTGTATGGCTGTGGCAGGCAATCCATCACCTAATGGTCTTATCTGTTCCTCCAGATCTAGAAACCATCTGCTGAAACACAAACGGTTTCGGCCTTGCTTTGTCATAGCAAAACTATTTCAACTGCACTCATTCCTTTGGTTTCTAAAGCAGGATGTAAAATTTCAGCACCTCGCAGAAAGAACAAAACGTTGAATTTCTCCATCAAGCCAAGGAGAAATCTTTTCTCTCTGAATCACTTTCAAGAATGTGAGAATTAGATTTGAGGACGGAAACAGCGAAAGCTGCGGTGACAAATGTAGACCTTCATTAGTGCGGCCGAGACAGCACCTTGTTCCCCTGCTGGAATATACACCGAGGACATGCTGTCAAGGTGACTCATGGCAGAGAGTTCCTGGAGAACTAGTTTTACAGTCTTTTTTACCGTTTTTTTGAAGGCCTTTATCAAGGCCACCTTCGTACCTCACTAACCACTGTGATCCCCTGACTGGGTTGACTGGGTAACAGGAGGTTGCTAGTTTGATCCCTGTTGCCTTGCATGGTTGACACCACTGTCGTTGTGTGTGCATAAATGGGTGAATGTTTGGCAATGTTGTTAAGCATTTTGAGTGGCCAATGGTTAGAAAAGCGCAGTATAAACGCTGACCATTGATCATCTGGTCACAGCTTATTCAGACCTTCTTCAACTCCCCCTGGCCTAGGACGATCTTGCAGGTTTAGATTTACTTCAACTTGGCTTCTGCCGGTGAGTGAGCTCACCGTGTGAGTGTTTGGTTAAACAGAGGATGACCTCATGCAGGGTTAAAAGAGAGAGCATAATTACCATTAGCACTCGGTCAAAGTGCTTATGGAGTCATCCCGAAAAGCCATCTGAAGTCAACCAGGACAGCGCTGACTGTCACTATAACACGGGAGGAGTTAGGACCCAGCAGAACACACAATGAAAAGGAACAGCCAGAGTTACTAATTGGCCTTTTAATATTTGAAGCATCTTGTAAAAGCATTTTTATTTTTTTTATGTGTGGTTTTATTCTGAAAGTGTGTGCAGTTCCGCTCACGCACGCACGCACGCACGCACGCACGCACGCAGCTATCTGCGCATCTGATCTGGTGAAGAGATAGAAATAAGTCACAAACAGGGGAGAGAGGAGAGAAGGTTAGTCAAGCGGCGAATTGGTTTGCTAAAATGAAAGTATAATATAACTGAACTCACGTTATCACCTTAAAATTGAGTTATGGAATACAAATAACTCAATTAAAGTACATTTTCATAAAAGGCTTAATATAAATAATAATACGTTCCAAATAACAGAGAGAATATAATTTACACTCCATCTAAGGCTTAAATGGTCTTAGATCAATCTCCAAGTGTCTTAAAATGGTGCCTCTACACTACAATAAATTACACCAAAGAATGTATAATTCACACATTTAATTTGTGAATAGAAGCCAATTGAGTTTCTGTTCTGTCCATGAGTGAAGTTACACTCTCTGATCCCGGACCACGACCCTGGTATGTCACTCAGCTCCTCTCGCCGTGTGATCGCTGCTGTTCCTGAGATCCCGAGTTAGGAAATGTTTGGTTCGTATCTCAGGATGTTAGGAGGCTTCTCCACCTGGGGTTGGTCCGGTCAGTGGTCCAACAGGTGCAGCTGCCTGAATATGGTTTGTTTTCTCTTTGAAGCTGGACATGCCTGCCAAAGGATTCTCCTCCAGTATTTTCGCACTACCTCGACTTTACTCATTAATACGTTTTTCTCTGCTGGGAAAGGAATAAAAGTACTATTTGACTTCAGAAATAAATAAGAATCTTAAAAACAAGTATTTGACGTGGTGGGCGAGTGAGTGGATGAGTGGGTTAGCGAATTAGAATACCGGGAGAAATCCCCTTTTAGCCAACTTTGGAAAAGCGGATTGACTCGTTCACTGGCCCTGTAAATTCTATTAAAATGCTAATGGTGTTTTAGATCAAGGTTCTCTCTCTCTCTCTCTCTCTCTCTCTCTCTCTCTCTCTCTCTCTCTCTCTCTCTCTCTCTCTCTCTCTCTCTCTCTCTCTCTCTCTCTCTCTCTCTCTCTCTCTCTCTCTCTCTCACATGTTTGGTGCGTCCGTCGGAATCAAACGCTCCTCCGATTCCTCTCTGTCATAAAAACAAATTATCAAGGCCTCTGCTGCTGGCTAGACGGGGGAACTGAAGGCAGCCTCCCCTGTTCAGCTAGTGTTTTGCATCAAGAGGGCGATGTCTGTGAAATAAGAGCTCATCCAGCCGTCGCAGAGAGAGGGGGGGGAGCTGGTGGTTAATTCAGAATGGGCTCAGGCCCTCCTGGCGGTCGGGTCTGCAGAATATAATTCCAGATTGAATGTTTGTGTTGCGCTCGGAGACACCGAGCGGCGGGGGCTAATGCGGAGGAGTTGAGGAACGCAACCACACCAAGAACACAAACCGTTGTTTTTGGTTCTGCGTGTCCTGCATGGCCTGGTTGTGACGGGCCTGGGATGCAGCGTGAGGCCGGGGGGTGTTCTAACACACGGTTTCATTAACCCCAGGGTCGGCTTGTGGCTCAGGAGGTAGAGCGGGGTTGGCTGGTCACCGGAAGGTTACTGGTTCGATCCCCGCCGGCTCCTCCTAGCAGAGTGTTGAGGCGTCCTTGAGCGAGACGCCTCACCCTGACTGCTCCCGGCGAGCTGGCTGTCGCCTGGCGTGGTTGACTCCGCCGTCGGTGTGTGAATGCGTACATGAATGGGGGAATGTGAGGCAATTGTAAAGCGATAGGAAAGCGCGGTATAGTAATCCATTTACCATTTCAAATAATTTGTTTCATCCTAAAAATGTGTTCAAACTGCAGTTTCGTCCCATTTTACACCCCCCCCCCCCCCCCCCAGTCCCCAAGGGTTTGACGTACAAAAAAACACTGATGTAACGACACGTGTCCGTAGTGAAACGTGTAATCAATATTCCTCAGTGGTCGTTATCGTACATCCAGATCCGGAGGAGGGGGGGGGGGGGGGGGAGTAATGGGAGCTGATGTCTGGCCCGTCTCCGTCCATAGAAGGGAATGTTTCAGCCGAGGAGCGATGATTTAATGTAGTGATGGGCTTTAGGTTTGATGAGGAGCAGTGATTTGCTCTGAATGAAGTGTAGTCGGACACGCACGCAACCATACAAATACATAATATGTATATATGCCTATACATGGAATTACTCACTCACACATCATTATTCCTATGAAGAGCTGGATATAGATGGATGAATGAATGAATATATAGATGGATGGATGAATGAATGAATAGATTGATGGCTGGTCGGATCAGTCCATTTAAAGTCGGCTCAACAAAAGAAATATTCATGACTCATACAGAATATTTTCTCTGTCTAACAATCATCTACATTATGCTTATCATATTGGAAATCAGGATATTTTACATCTCAAGTCAAGGGCATGTTTTAGTAACATAATCCCTAGAAACACACATTTTTATTGCAGTACGAGCAAATCACGATCTTCCGTCGTTTGGATTTGATTCCAGCTGCCCGTGCTGAGTTTGATTTACACAGCGGCTGTGAAAGCGCCCGCTCAGCACGGTTTGTCCCTCCCATAAAGTCGTACTATAAAGTATTACAACACGTCGTTTATATGCTGTGAGGAGCCGGCCGGCGTCCATGTTGTAAACAACAGCAGCCTCTCCAGGACGCCATCTGCGGCGGGATTATTGGGTGCTCAGATTAACGTCGTCCCAGCAGCACTATAGCTCGTCAAAGCAGAGGGCTGCGATAAACCTTCCCCAAACAAAAGAATGATCTCATACAGAAACACTGAGGTCTTTTGCTAGCTTAAATTGGCAGACATGTGATGTTGTTTTGAGGCAACAGTACAACACGATCACAAAAGGACAACAGCGTTACAAAAGAGGAAATAATTGAACCCATTCAACAACTTTCATTTCATTATTTATTGTGAACATGACCACTACTTATATTTTGATATTTTGTTCCTTTCTTATCGCGTCTTTCTATTTGATATCCGAGTTGTCAGAAATAGATGTTGCGTTTCAAATCAATCACGACGATGAGAGCTGTTGTCTGTTTATCACGCTCACTCAAATAGTAGCGCACAACAAGCCATGTTTTGGTCTGTGGGCAGCGGCACTAACTCCGGTTCTCCGGCGTGTTCTCCTCGTTCCGCCGCTCTCGGCTCCCGCTCTGCTGGGGGAGCCGTTAGCGTCGTGTCGAAGGATCAAAGCGTGGGGAGAGGGGGAGGCCGCGACGTCTCTCTTCTGTCTCCCCTCCATCCCCCGTCGTTGGGGTTTGATGTTCCCAGCCTCACGCCGTAGACTGGGGAGGAAGAGGAAGGCCGTTGTAGAACTGGTTTCTCATCTCCGAACTAGACGCGGGGTGTCGGGAATCGGGATGAAGAGCTGTCGCCATACTCTTCATCACTATAGCTCCCGTCGACTCTCTGTCTGTGTGTCTCTCTCTCGGTTTCCCTCCATATCACTCTTTCCCTCGCTATTGTATCTGCTCGGTACCTCCCTTGATCCCATGCGATGTATTCTTTCTTCATCTCTCTCTAGCTCGCCCACCATATCTCTCTCCATCTCTCTCTCTCTCTCTCTCTCTCTCTCTCTCTCTCTCTCTCTCTGCCTCTCTCTCTCTATCTCTCTCTCATCTCTCTCTCTCTCTCTCTCTCTCTCTCTCTCTCTCTCTCTCTCTCTCTCTCTCTCTCTCTCTCTCTCTCTCTCTCTCTCTCTCTCTCTCTCTCTCTCTCTCTCTCGTCCAAACTTATTACTCTATCTTGAGCAGTCTGTTTCTCTATCTCTTCTGTCTCTCTCTAACTTTCTCCAAATTACACTCTTCCCTCTGTTCTCCCTC
>OLKM01003024.1:33632-46518 GCA_900291075.1 Melanogrammus aeglefinus | reverse complement strand
GGTCTTGGCAGCAGTGCGTTGGGCGTCCTGGTTATTGACCCGTTAGTCCAGTTCCCCCATTGGCAAAGCACAACAGCAGCAACCGACTTCACAACGTCTAAAGAACCCCTTTACTCTGCCCCTGTTTCTGTTCTTCTTCTTTTGGGTGAACAATTCTTGAAATGACACGAACAGACATTTATATTTTTGATTTGAAATACAAACAAGAGTAGACTAGGCTTTAGGTTCTGCAAACTAATGGGATTGGCTGCTCACGGCTGGCTGGACTCCACAGGTCTCATCGCTCCCCCCCAATAATCCGGAGGTTATGGATGCGTGCTGTCAAATCAAAAGATCCTGAGAGAAATATTTTAATGCATTTGTAAATTCCATCCAACAATTCCTGAGAAAACCTAGCAGTTTCACTTGTTGATTGCCATTGAATACCCAATTCCTTAAATATTATTCATTAAATTGTATCATTTCAAAAAGGTCAATACTTGATAGCCTTAAATGGGAGCCTTGTCAGTATTGACAAATGATTACTGTTGCTAGCTTTTGGTATAAATACCCTTGATCTCAAGAAGATATGAGTACAACAAGATTAGCCAACCTCACCTTCTCAGAACCAAATGAATGTTGAAAGCATAATATTAGGGAGCAGCACAATAACGGATCTAGGAAGCATTGGAGAGTGAATGGCACACCTACCCTTTACCACTGTCAGTGGTGTCTACTGGGGCCTTTCTCTGTTCCTCTGACACAGAAGGTTTGGGGATCCCCGGTAGGCTGCAGGGCTGGGCCACACTTGGCTCAGGGCAGTGGCTGTAAGGCTGTACCACAGTGTGCCCAGGACTGCTGCTGCAGGGCTGTACCACAGTGTGCTCAGGACTGCTGCTGTCGGGCTGTACCACAGTGGGCTCAGGGCAGCTGCTGTAGGGCCCTGTACCACAGTGGGCTCAGGACTGCTGCTGTCGGGCTGTACCACAGTGGGTTCAGGGCAGCTGCTGTAGGGCTGTACCCACCAATGGGTCAGGGACTGCCTGCCTGCTCGGGGCTGTACCACAGTGGGCTCAGGGCAGCTGCTGTAGGGCTGTACCCAAGTGGACTCAGGATACTGCTGGTAGGGCTGTACCACAGTGGGCTCAGGACTGCTGCTGTAGGGCTGTACCACAGTGGACTCAGGACTCCTGCTGCAGGGTTGTACCACAGTGGACTCCGGACTGCTGCTGTAGGGCTGTACCACAGTGGGCTCAGGACTGCTGCTGTAGGGCTGTACCACAGTGGACTCCGGACTGCTGCTGTAGGGCTGTACCACACTGTGGGCTCAGGACTGCTGCTGTAGGGCTGTACCACAGTGGACTCAGGACTCCTGCTGTCGGTCTGAATCCTACTTTCTCAGGCTGAAGACACTGGGATTGCTCCAGCAATGCGCGTGGTGTGATCCGCTGGTCACAATCCACATGGAGCATCCTCTTTAACAGGTCCGTGAAGCTGGGCGGGATAGGTTGGCCTGGCCGATGCCCTGTCTTCAGGTTAAAAGTGAAAGGATTTAAAAGATGGGACACAACATGGCTACTGCGTTAAGTCAGGATCCACACTTACCTCGACCACGTCCTCCAGGGAGGTGAAAAGGAACGGTCTGGGCCAGCGCCTCTGGAGCCCTCTGCTCCTCGTACCCTCCTCATTCTCCCATCGTGTCTGGAAGATAGCCTCTGTTTATGTTAAGTTCTATGGACCCGTATATACTGTAAGACAGGTTGGACGGACCGACACCTATAGGGATACTCTTGAGTTTCTCCAGACAGATCCTTTGGTGAACAAAAGGGTTTGATGCCCTTGGTCCAGCATTGCATCAGGGAGCTCACCATGGGTTTTGTATGAATGCTATGCCCACTTGAAACACAACAAAACGTCCTTCTGTTAGGCAATCAAACCACTGGATTACTGTGAAAGAATGTTATTATTTTTCATGGATTCAAAAATCTTTCCAATCATCCCCACAGACTCAGAATCAGACTCAGACTGTCGTTTGAAAATTGGGTCTTAGTGTAAAGGTTTTTGGGGTATATTGACTTTGAAATACACTTACTTACTGTTAGACTAACCATGTCATATTCTGTGTAGCCGGGATAAAGCGGGGCACCAATTAGCAATTCTGCTGCCAGCAACCACAGGACCAACATATCAACCATGCATGTATATGGGAGACCCAGCATGATCTCTGGGGGTCTGGAATTAAAGAAAAGGTAGGAAATTGGAGCAAGAATTATTACATTCCCAGTATGAATTCAGATACCAGGTCAGTAATTGGCTGGCAGTAACTCACCTGTACCAGATGGTACAGAAATCGTAGCCCATTTTGGCCTGGGACAAATGGATGGAACAGCCGAAATCAATGAGTTTGACTTGAGTGTCCTGTCCTGTCATCATGACATTGTCAGGCTTAAGGTCGGCATGAATGATCCCAAGGGTGCCAAGGTGGTCAAGGGCTGAGGCCAGCTGAAAATCAATATTCTATGATAGTTAGGTTTGACTATGTTACAATTTCGGTTCATCAAATTCTTCTTCTTTAAGAAATTCTGTCGACTTCTTTGAGGGGGTTCAGGTGGAAAGTACCAAAGAGCAAAGTGTGATGATTAAATCCAAAGGTATTTATTATACTCAATCAGAAACACTCAAGAAAAACAACAATGTATTTCGTTTGGAGAGCAACGACAGTAGGATTGTTTTTCAGGTTGAGGTCCACCTTACCTGTTCCACTATACTTTCTATCTGCATCAGAGGCAGACTGCGGCCTGCTGTCTGCCTGATGAAGCCTAGGAGAGACTGGTCCAGGAGCTCAAACACCAGACAGACGTAGGGACCGTGTTTGAAGTCCCCCATCCATTTTACAATCCCACACTTTTCTGCTGGTCCAGAGCTTGGAGGCGAGTTAAGATGTGAATCTGAGAATAAAGAGCAGGTTAAAGAGATATTTTATAATGATTTGAATGTGAAATCACATGAACCAGTAATACAAAAAAGAAACACACACAATCAGAAAAGAGGCATATTATTTTCAGCAATATAGGGAGTGTGGGGTAAAGTGAGGCAGTCTGTAAGTTGACCCAAACACTGTATAGGCAACTTTACACATTTGTTTTCATTTCATAATGTATATCTGTCTGTGATGGAGGGAAGAACATGGTGACGTAAGTATGTTTTTTGCACAATAAACCGTGTTTTGCTAATACTACTTCAATGTAGTATTACACAACTGATTTGGTTTTTCGTAAAATGAAAAATGCATTTAAGTTGAATGTAAATGTAAATATTGGTTGTAAATGTCTTTAGCCATATATTCAGATGGGTTTCAAATTTACACCCCTATGCTGGGGCAACTTGAGCCACAACATCACACTTATTGAGACCTATGTCATAGAGTCATTGTTATCATCTTGATTGACACCCAGAAATAAAGAACATCCAGAAACAAAGTGTAGACGTTATCATTTTACTTCTGTCTTATTTGTCCTTGCCTAGATGACAACATGAGTAAAACATTGGCTCGTCTTACCCCACTTTACCCTATAGTAAAATAACATTATCAATTAATTTATTAATGTGTTTTGTTTTACCTCTTGCTTAGCCGACGCTAAAAGTAACCGGCTATTTTTGATGATTTTAATAGCCACCTTTTCATTGGTGGCTACTTCAACACATCTGGCCACCTTCCCAAAAGTTCCTTCCCCAAGGAAGTCTTCCACCAGGTAGGAGGAGGACTTTGTGGTTATCAGGTCTCCTTTGGACACAGAGAATGAGTGATCTGGGAGAGAGAGAGAGAGAGAGAGAGAGAGAGAGACTGTGAGAGCGGAGAGAGAGAGAGAGAGGAGAGAGAGAGAGAGAGAGAGAGAGAGAGAGAGAGAGAGAGAGAGAGAAGAGAGAGAGAGCGAGAACGGGAATTTATTGACATGAAATCGACATCCGAAGATTGATTTGTAACAGTTGTAAAGAAATTGTATTGTGTAATTGTCGAAAATGAAAATAGGTAATTAGCAATATTTTTTCTTAGTGAAGGCTTAGTCAGCCGTTAACATTTCGTGCATTCGTTTTTCAGTCCCGTTTTAAAATATTTCGGCAATTTGAAAGCATTCCGTTTAACGTTACGGTTTAAACGCCATTTGATCATACCGAGATAAATAGTTCGACGATTTGTTTCTTAGCAGCGCCACCTGGCGAGAAAAAGACGCATGTTCATTGTGGAAACGGGCTCCCTGCTGTGAGGGGATATCCTCGCCATCCAGAAAGGATGCCACTTTTTGAAACACAAACTATTTTCTTTCAATTAATCCATCAACAACTGCAACTCGTATCGAAACTGAAGGTGGCGGTGTTGAGCCGAAAAGCTCTCGGAAGGCCCGAAGCGTTCAGAGCGGTCAATCAAAAAGCTAACGTCCTGCACAGCGCTGGGAACTCACCGTCCATGTCGCTGGGTTGTTGTCTCACTACATCAAAGTCGAAAAGTTGTTTTAAAAAACCTATTTTTCAACAAAGCTGCTCTCTCTCTCTCCACTACACGCAATGTCCAAACGCCTAATATATTTTCTTTGCACAACGCAAGATATCGATTAGAAAAACAAATTGTGACGTCATAATTGGAAACGCATCATTCCAAATGCACGTTGCTTGGTTGCTATTGTGTGTTAATATGAACAATTAATCACGTGACAAGAAAAATACTATCAATATTTAAATCTCCCAACTGATGAACAGACAGGCCCCGCAGGCCCATCGTTCTCCCGCCGTCTGATCATGCAAGACAGGCGATGTGAAATGTGAAGGGAAATAAATTCGACATAATAGTGAATGAGCTATGGGGATGAATAGCCTATTAATTATGTTTGTTTTCTATCAGATGGACAAATTCTCAACTGTTATACATCATTGAATTATTGGAATCATGTGCATTCCAGACATTTTAAACACTTAGTACAATATAAATATCCATGTAATGTACCAATGGATCATTGTTACCCATTTATTCATTCATTTTGCACAAAAAAAAGAAAGCAAGTGAAAATACATTTCTTGACAAGAAAATAAACGCGTTTCAAAAATTCTAAATAAACCATAACAAAAAAGTTTGTCACCAAGAACTGTGAATGTCTCCCAACAGTCTCTGATGAAGTTAATGTGTTCTATAATTTAAATTTTGTATATATTTAAGTCTTGGAGGCATGGGGATGTTTGTTATAACAACCTGTAACGGGAATGCACTTGTCGTGGAACTGTAATGTAACAACACCCTCTCTGGGGTGTTTTCCTTGATTTAATAAAAAACAAACCAAAACCACATTAGGATATATCCTAACCGGCTTATAGGAAGGTATTGCAGACCATCTCCCAATCTTCTGTCTTTCCTCTGCAGCCACACCAATGTGTAAGTCATCTGAAGGCGACTGATCTCGTCCAATTGGTTAAGCCATACGGTTAGGGCACATCAGTCAAGGGGGCTCTATCTATCGTGGATGTATTATCCATCTCGGATATCTATCATATCCATGGGATGGACCACTTGGTCGCCACTAGATGGAGCCTGAGGGCAGACACAAGCCTCTCCTTCCATGAAATATTCCTAAATTATTTTATTCAATCCCCACCATCCAACACAAATAGTAAGGATGCTTATTGCTAAACCACAGTATTGGCTAACAGCTGTGGAAATAAAAACGTTATTTGACTTGTTCCCAGCGATGTAGTTGATACAGTTGCAGTACCAAAGGCACTTATTATAGCCTGATCATTAACTAGTGTTGTGTTTGAGATCGTTGGCGGTTTGAGTCTGTTGAGGCCCAAGGCAAAAGTTGCTAGTGGCCCCTCCAACCAACGTTCATCACCATTATGTTATAAATAATCATACAAAAAGTGAAACAAATGCTGCTTTACATGCCATAGCTAGTGCAAATGCTGATAGGTTCTCGCATCAAAAGACATTGAAAATTGCACTCCACTGAAAAAGAGTCAGTGTTGTAATTTGTTAGCACTATATAAATACAAGTATAGAACAATACAACTAAAACATATAAACATAGTATAAAATGCACACCTCACAGAAGTGTGAAGTGACTTGATATTAATTATCTCAAATTAGTTACTGCAATAGAGACAATTTCTATTACTTACCTATTTTAAAAGCCTGTAGTTTTGAATAGTTTTCTTAGGTAATTAAACCCAAATTACAATTCCAGTGCTCATCAAACCCCCTAAGGTGCTATGATATTCAGAACATTAATATAACAGCAAACAAACTACAAAATGTGCTGTTTACGGGCCTTTGCTAGAGAAAATGCTTGCCCTAGCTCAAGGGTTCAGAACATCAGAACAGAACATCAGATCAGAACATCAGAACATCAGATCAGAACATCACTTTAAAACATCAGAAAATCAGATCAGAACATTAGATCAGAACATCAGAATAGAACATCAGAACAGAACATCAGATCAGAATATCAGAACAGAACATCAGATCAGAACATCAGAATAGAACATCAGAACAGAACATCAGATCAGAAAATCAGAACAGAACATCAGATCAGAACATCACATAAGAACATCAGATCAGAACATCAGATCAGAACATCACATAAGAACATCAGATCAGAATATCAGATTAGAACATCACATAAGAACATCAGATCAGAACATCAGATTAGAACATCAGATCAGAATATCAGAACAGAACATCAGATCAGAACATCACATATAACAACCGATCAGAACATCAGAACAGAACATCAGAACAGAACATCAGATCAGAACATCAGATCAGAACATCACATATAACAACCGATCAGAACATCAGGAACAGAACATCAGAACAGAACATCAGATCAGAACATCAGACCAGAACATCAGAACAAACATCCGAACAGAACAACAGATCAGAACATCATAACAGAACATCAGAACAAACACCCGAACATCAGATCAGAACATCAGATCAGAACATCAGATCAGATTGAGTTTTCCTTTCGAAGAACCCCAAAGACCTGAGGTGCTCCAATTCGACAAACTAATAAGAATTCCATCAATATTACTTAAGGACACAAGTATCTCCCAACGTCACAAACATAAACCAAAATAAAACTGTATTAAACGAAATATGAAATAGAGCTCTTTAGTGAAGGGCGAGCTTCTCTTGTGATTTTGAGGTATCTCGTTAATTTAGATAAATGGCAGAATTAATTTTCTTGTTATTCTTCCGTCCATTACGCTGTCTGACCAATGTAATAGGATAGGGAAGGGGGCGTGTTAAGGCCACACACGCTTTAGTAAAGCGTGCGTGCAAGATATAAATCACACGTGTGGTTTATAAAAAAAAAACCTTTCCATTTCACCTCCCTGGCTCGCTTTAATTTGAATGCTTAAATATTCTCTGAATTCTCTAGGATAGCACTGCAACGCGTCCAGTGGTTTCCCCCCAGTGGGTTTTTCCCCCAAAAAGATACTATATTTTCGTATTTAAGGTCAAAATTAGGATGATATACAGTGTAGAGAAAGGTAATGAGTTTACGATACAAAACCACAAGCTTTCCACATGTTTTTATTCATTCTGACAAGAACGGCGGCTTCATAATCATGCTTACTGCCTCTTAATCTTCTTTGGAACTGTAAGGGTGACTGATAGGGTCATGGGGCTGATATCAATGATGTTAAGCTCCTGTGTTTCAGTCCCCTTTCTACTCCGGATGCTCTGGCTCCTTGTCCGCAACCAAGGACTCCTCGCTGGTGATGTCTTGATTCAGGGGCTCTGGCCCTCCGTTGGCAGCTCCACTTGGGGTGCCTCCACAGTAATCTCCCCTGAGCTCTCTTCTGGCTGGGGCTCCAGGAGAGCATTCCCAGCTTCCTTCTTCTGGTCAGACGGGGTAGTGCCAGGGCTCCCCAGGCTCTCTGGTCTCTCTTCAGGCGCTCGATGGTGTTCTGTCGGTTTTGGAAGGTTCTCTGGACCTTCCCCAGGTGAGTAGGATGCTTTGGCTGCTCCTCCCCGGGCCTCCTGCTCCTTTCCCTCCTCCCCAACCTCCTTCTCCTCCTCTTGTTCGTCCGGTTCCCTTGCCATGTCATGCTGCGGAGGTTGATCCGTGGTGCTCCACACGGGCTAGAGATGCTTCCCTGTTGTCAGTTCCCTTCCGGGATGTGCTGCATTATCCTCTGGGTATTCCTCACCCTGCCTGAGCTATGTGCCTTCCCGCTCTACCTGTATGTAGAAGACAGCAAAAGTTTTACGGTTTTCACCAGGATATCAATATATCAATGTTTTAATGGTTATGTAATGGATTGAGCAACAAGGCCAGGCCTTGATGATAAAGGTTAGGTGTGTATTGTGTGGTGTAAACAGTGTTTAAATGCTGTTTTTGAAGTATATGTATTTCCTTTCTGACCTGAATTGGAATGACAATGTTGGCGCTTCTACCTACATGATGCCATCCCCAGTAATAATTGACCTGATTTTAGAAAAATGTATATGGGCAGCCTGGAAATACCACAGTTAAAATCATTAACAACTAGCTAAAGATATATACTACAGTTCAATATCTTATGTATTTCATATTGTTATGTTATATTGCATTCCTGTACTTCATTGTAAAACCCCTTGCAATCCATGCTCAGCTGTCTAGGCTTGTTTTTACCTTGGGATGAATGTACAGATAAAACAATTCAGCAAGTAAATACAAAATAAAACTTTGTTTATTTTTTTCTCCACATTACTTCCTTGTCCAATTATTTCTGAGATAACGTACATCATATTAACAGCAAAACAAGGTTAACCTATCAGAGCTCAGCGTCATCTAGTCGTGCGCAAACACTCCACACCGACAGAGGGCACCGCTCCAAAGATATCCTCCTATGGAGAAAAGAACACTTCCGGCTCCGCTGTCAATGGAGGTGTCATGTCTGCCTGCTTCACCTTGCGTTTCAAAATGATACACAGGGTCCTTAGGTGTGCCTTCCAGCTGCCCGGTCCGTCCGTAATTCGGCTGCAGCCGATGTGCGTCGCTGTCGGGGAACAGAATCCACTATGCAGGACACTGGAAATGACCAAGGAGTACGCGTTTGTTGAGCGGCTGATCCCCCCGACCCGGGTCCCCGTCCCGCCCCGACACGACGGACCTGCTCCGTCCGGCTGGGCTCCTCCGTCGGACGTGCCTCCGTCTTTGCCTTACATGGTCCGTCGGTCACGAATGCACAACATTCCCGTCTATACGGACATCTCCCATGGCAACCGCAGGACCACCGTGGTGCGCCGAGTGGAGGGGGACATCTGGGCGCTGGACGGGGCCGTGAAGGAGCTCTTGAAGCGGCTCACCGGGACCGACCGCACAACGCAGGTCAACGAGGTGACCATGAGCATCCGGGTCAAAGGACACTTCGACAAGGAGATCAAGGAATGGCTGTTGCAGAAGGGGTTCTAGGATTGACTCGTTGAAATAGTTATCTTTAAGGTCAGGCTGAAGATGAACAGTTCCAGGGGTCAACCTGGCCTACTCCAGGGGTCCACCTGGCCGACCCGAGACGCCGGACCATGGGGGGGCTTAAAGGGGCCCGAGTGCTGGACTATGCCTACGTTTAGATTGATGTTGACTACTGCTGTAATTTGTTTATATGATATAGTTTGCATTGTTGTTCACATCAAATAAGCTTGCTTTCATAACATTAAATATATAAAGCAGTCATTTGAAACCTTTTTAATTGGGATGGGAGGGAATGGTTGATCCTGCTCATTGTGTAATCATAAAGATAACATTGTACCTGGGTGGAAAATAACAGCAAGAAACTGATTAAACCTCATTTAAATGCAGAAACTAAATGAATTCTCGTCATGGGTTAGGGAGATGTCCACCTCCATCGAAGGCTTTTTTTTCTAAGGCGTGAGATTTCAGGGATTTCACAACTTTATCATTTACCATCCACAAACCTACCAGCAATGTCCGAGATGTGTTCCTCATCACTACATAGGACTTGTGTTGGTGGCCTAAATGTTTTAGAATTGCATTTAGTAGAGGCTTTTATCCAAAAGCGACATAACATAATTTGGCAGAAGGTGAAACATGTCGGTTCAGTAAGGATGTTCATAGAACCAAGCAAGCCTTTATAAATGCTACGTTAACCTTTTCCCCATATACAACAAGATATCAAGGATAAGATGCTGCACAATGCAAAGTACTATTTAGGGGGGCCTGGGCCTGACCCTGGCCTACTATTTATAAGTGCCAGGGCCTACAACACACAATAGGTGTGTAAGAGGGGTGTGTTAAGGAGCGTAAGGGCGGAAGCTGTGCAGAGACCAGGTTAACTTTGAACCATTAAGTGTTGAGTCTCTTGTTAAGTCCAGGTGAACTCTGAACAGGTGGGTCTTGAATCCCTTGTCTGGAGTCCAGTTGAACTCTGAACAGTTGAGTCTCTGGCGGAGACTGGTGAGCGACTGCCGTCCTGACATCGGCGGGGGTCTTGTTCAGTGTTCAACCGTATACTGAAGGTAAACTGAAAGAATGTTACAAAACCTTCCAGCCTTTATATTTTATCTTCGGCAAGCCCCCTTCAAAGCGGCCCCATTTCATAAGCAGGCCTTTGTGCTTGGCTCTACTTTTAAAAGAACTGCTCACCACACATGCTTTTTCTTATGTGGAACAGAATACAATCCAAGATTAAATGCCCTTCCACAGCACCCGGCCCTGGGACATCCCTTGTTTGTCATGTCCTTGTAAGAACAATAAGTGCAGGGGGTCTGGAAGGTAAAAAAAACCCTGTGCCGTTGGTTTCTCTCTGAAAACTACTCTGGTGTCAATATGATTATCTAGAAATGTCCTCCGGGATGGAAAAAATGTATCAGGAATGTATTCGATGTCAATTTTTTTTTCTTCCACAGCCCTGCTATCCACCTTGGAAAGGCCAAACAAGAATTATTTTGGTTTTCCAAACTGGATGGACGTGTTACATTCATGAGAAACATTCTACTTCCAATACATTTTTCGAAAACAGCCAATTGGTGCAGAAAAAAAGTGAGTGTAGGTTTAACATTCTTTTTATTTATTAACTGACGGTTTACCTTGTCTTATAGTAGGCCAATTTCTTTAAAGACAGAACTATAAAACACATGTAGCCTTATATAAAAACAATATTAAAATACAAACTAATGGGACTCATGTTTATGGGAAATAGGTATGGACCATCAAGGAATAACGTAACTTGTAATTTGCAAGGAATGTAAATTAAAGGAGTTCAATATTGTTGCATGATAAGGAAAAAGGTTCCAACGGTTATTTCTCTTGCTGGGCAGAAGGCTGGGAAAGGAAGTCTTTGTACTGTCGGGTGATTTTCTCCAGCTGGTCGGCTGAAAAACAAGCACAATATGTGAGAAAGAAAATTAAATGTTTGCAATTCCAAGTACGTCTTTTCAACCAGTCTAAATGCAAGCGACTTGCTAACTTTTCATAACTAAATTCAGTGTCAAAAGAAAAAAAAAAGAATAATAAAAGGGAAGCATTTGCACTTTGCTTTAGGCTGTTAATCTCCGGTTTTTTCCAAATGAATGATTTATTAAAGATTCAAACTGAACTGGCTATTTGGCTAGCTAGGCATAGATGTCATCATTAAGTGACCCACTCTAACTAATCTATGTATAGCTAAGCAGTCCTACTATGTGGTTCTAGGAGAGCTAATAGGGGGAGACAGAACAGATATTTTAGTGTATTTCTACAGTGGCCAACTGATCTGGATAGACCTTCAGCCAAGAACCAAGATTTGGATTTGTTTCAACTGGTAGCACATAAACGGGTGTACAGATTAACCTACACTCCAGCAACATGATTGGTCGATATATAAATATGAAGTGAAAGAAAGTGAAACACCGATGTGAGGTTTTTCGTTTCAACTGGCTTCATTTTTATAATCTTCGGTAAGCTGGACTCTATTTATTCAGCCTGAAGTCTTCAACACTTCACAACAATTCTTCAAAATTAAGATAATTCCCACTATTTGTATTGGCATTCAACCAGCAGAAGAAAATATTCTAAGCATCCATCCCAAAACCATCTCATTTTAACATTTACACAGACAATAAAATACACTACCTCCACCTCAGAATTAGACATGTACTCACGTAATGTACACTTCTCCCCCTGGCTCCAGTAACAAGCTGCGGTTTGCCGACCTGGCATGCCTTCCGTCCGAGGCCTCAGAGGCCTGCGGACAACTCGCATAGCATTTTCACTCCTGACCACAACATAACAAAAAAACAGATCAAAAACGGTTTTCCAAGCCTGAAATTATAAATGACAGGAAACAAACTACAACCCAGAACACACCACCACACCATGTGCTGGACAGCGTAGCTGTGCTATGCACTTTGAAGACGCAGCGTGTTGCGCTCGCGTCAGCGGCAGCTTTCTCCTGCAGTAATAGTCTTGAAATTCTGTTCGTAGAGCGGCTTGATGAAGGCACAGCCGACTGACAGAGTCGCTCCACGCCGACGCGCAGGGGCACACGGAGAAAACCCTGCCCGGACTCTGACATTCACTGTGTAAGAATTCACACTGGTGGAGGAAACAAAATGGTAGAGCAGGTTCAGTGGCACCATAAACAAACAATACCTGGGCTGTGTTGGACAGATCCTCACCTCTGACTGGAGCTCTTTCAGGACTCTCCCAGCTGCCTGCAGGAGAGCCGCCACATCAGCAGACTCCTCCTGACTTGGTTGGCTAACTGATGAGGTTTTGTCGTTGGAAAAATACCTATGGGTTGACGAAGATTATAAATTGAGCTGAAATTCACAGAGCATTCAGTGAAAGAACAGAATGTTTGAGAAAGTTTGTTGAGTTTCTAAAAGTACTAAAACTAAAATAAAATTAAAAGTGTATAGAACCTGATT